>PITA01003903.1:0-131406 GCA_004023965.1 Spilogale gracilis
TCCGGGATCATGACCTGAGCCGAAGGCAGTCGCTTAACCAACTGAGCCACCCAGGCGCCCCTCCTTTTCATTCTTACCTGTAAAATGTACCTAATTTTTCCAGATTGGTATGTATTGATCACTGTTGTGTTAGTTCATATTGATAGCTCTTTAGAATTCACAAATTCAGGCGCCTGGATGGCTTATTTAGTTAGGCATCTGCCTTGGGCACAGGTCATGATCTTGGGGTCCTAGGATCAAGCCCCGTGTTGGCTCCCTGCTCTGCAGGGTCAGCTTCTGTCCCTCTCCACACTCCTCCCCCCATGCCCCACTCATGCTCTCTCTCTCAAATAAATAAAATCTTAAAAAAAAATAGAATTCACAAAGATTCCACATGTTTTATTTACTTCTCACCTCACTATTCAAAGCTATGTGAAACTGACTCAGAATGAAAGTACAGAGAGGTGAGGTAACTTGCCTGAGATCACACAGCTTTTGAGTTGTGGGTTGCAGCGCTGGAGCAGAGACCTTTGGACCCTGTGCCTGGGCCCTCTCCATTATGCTTGTTGCCTTCTTGCTCCAAGGAATAGGGCGCAGTCCTGAGCAAGCTCTTCCCAAGCAGCTCATCTAGTCTGAAATCAACTTGATTTTCACAAGTCTGTGAAAGCCCGCTCTGTGGCAGGCTGTGTGCCCGGTGTGGTGCTGTAGGGAGGATTCAGGCACAGGTGATCCCTGCTGTTCCATCGTGCCTTAGTCCACTGACGGTTTCTCTGCCGAATCCCTCTTTGCTCTTGTAAACTGGGTATTCGGGAAGAATTATGGGGGAACGGGAGCTGGCATTTTCAAGCTCATATATATGCCAGTGTTAGGCTAAGTTAGCTTTATGTGCCTTCAAATTTAAGTACTTTAAAATTATTTGTTATTGGTATAAATTCCTTACGAAAAACTTAGAATGTGCAGATAAGTAAAAATAAAAAGATGTATGTAAGAAAAGAAAGAAATCACCCCAAATTCTTATCAGCCACACATAACTGTTAATATTTAGCACCTAGGATTGTGAGCATTTTTCCCTTCCCTTCCCCCCTCCCCTTCCCTTTCTGTGATTTTTCTGTTTAACTCTGGAACACCTTTCCCTGCCATTAAATATTGACAACATCTTAAGAGGTTGCATGGTATTTTCTTAGTATAGTGTTTACCATTTTCCCACCGTGGCACATTTGGGGGAATTTCAGCTTTTTGTGATAGCTATCAAATGCAGGTGAACATTCTGTAATTAAACATTTGTACCTATCTGTGACTCTCCATGGTTTTATTTTCTGCAAGTGGAATTGCTGAATCAGGGGGTTTGTTCCCTAACCTTAGTATCTTGATCTGTTTTTCATCAAGCCACACCCCTTGGAAACTTGCACTAATTTAAATGCTCATTTGCCTGCGTCCTTGTCAGCCTCGGAGATGAGCTTTTCTTTCTCGAAAGTGTCACTTACATTTGCATGTCTCTGATTATTAGTAAGATTGATCAGCTCTTCGTTTGGCCATTTATATTTATTCTTTTATGAATTACCTTTTCATCTTATGTTCATAACTATTGGGTATGTATTGGTTGCTAATTGATTGCTTCGTTCCTGTGGTACAATTTAATCTTCAAAATGTCCCTTTCTCTTAGAGGTTAATTTATTTCCAAGTGTCTGTTACTTTTAAGTACATGTTTAGCCGTGCAATCCAAAGGAAAGTCATGAGAAAAAAGTTGGCCTAACTCCCGTTTGCTTCACTAAAAACTTCAAAGCATATGTCTTCTCTGTAACACTGGCTACACCTCCGGTCACGGGCACTGCTACTTCACACCTGCATTTAAGGAGGGCGCGCCCCCAGAAGACTGTTGCCTTGGCACCGACTGCGGTGGTTGAGTCCCAAGGTAGCACCATGGGTGACATTTGGTTCTTTTGGTTTTGCAGATTTCCTGCAGATCTTCTATTAATGATAGTGCAACTCTTCAGAGCTCTTCTGTGCATGATCTCCTTTGATGAGCCTGGCTCCCTCGTGGTGAAATTGCACCACTGCTGAAAATAGCTCTGCTGACAGGCAGGGGAAGCTGGATAGGTAGCGAGTTTCTATCTGGAGAGGCGGCAGGGTGCATGAGAAGAAATCCTGGCTCGGGAAGCAGACGTGACCTAGTTTCAAAACCTGGCCTTCACTGTGTCCCATTCGAGTGTCTTGGGGCAAGTTATTTCCCTTCTCTGAACTCTTGTTCCACATCTATAAAACACAGCCGATACTCCTATTTTGTGAAGTTTTTGAAGATGGGAACTCCAGAGTGCCCAGGGAATTGCTTGCTCACTATTGCAGGCACTTAATAAACTGTAGGCATTTGGGAAACGGGAGACAAGGTGATCAAGTTACTGAAATTAGTTTGGTATTTTCATAGCTTCCTGGTTCTTGGATACTCAGAAGCCTGCTGTGGTTTCTGTGAGTTTGTCTTAAAATGGCCTTTCTGAATAATTGGTTTAGGCATTGACTTGGTGTGAAAGGAAATCTTTTAGGTACTTTTTGGTTGGAGGTCAGATAGTAGTTTCATCCTGGAAGAAAGTATCAAGAGTGAAAGAAAAAAAAAAAGGTTAATTTTGTTGCAGTGAAGGAAGAAAAATGGTGTATGAAACTTAGGGGTGAAAAGGAAGGAACACCATTAGACCTGAAATGGATGCCTCGTGCTAACATCTTCATCAGGAGAGGGAGGCTTGAGAGCTCTTGTTCGCTTGAGCTTGTGGCGGTTTCTAGGAGTGCCCGGTATATTCCCCGTAAATGTCCAGCTTTGCCATCCCATTGACTTGTTCAGACCAAACACTGTTACCAGTATTTGGGATTTTATCAGCCCTTCAGCGGGAATGATGGGTTTTATCGCAGACTTCAGGGAACATGTCAGGATGAGAACTGGCCCAGGAGACAGGTGGTCATAAACTTACGTGAGGGAGGGCGAGTCAATTTACTGTTTTTTTATTTTTTTAATTAAAAAATTTTTTTAAAATATTTTATTTATTTGACAGAGAGAAATATAGCCAGAGAGGGAACATAAGCAGGGGGAGTGAGAGAGGGAGAAGCAGGCTTCCTGCCGAGCAGGGAGCCCGATGTGGGGCTCGATCCCGGGTCTCCGGGATCATGACCTGAGTCGAAGGCAGTCGCTTAACCAACCAACCAGAGTCACCCAGGTGCCCCAGTTTACTGTTTTGAACCTTCCTTTCCTCATTTCAAATCAAGAGAATAATACTTTGTCACGTACTTTAAGGATCAAATACAAGACAATGTGCAGAGGGAGTCGTAATGAGTACTCTGTGGTTGCTCACAGTTGAGGGAAAAGAAATGGGCTGTCAGAAAAGAGAAGCCTTCCGGAGGAGGCGGCTTTAGGTTTGGAGGAAGGTGGAGGTGGGAGGAAGAGAGTAATTTAATTCCTTAATGGGTAGAATAAAATAGGATCTCTCGATGTTTTTTTGCTGGGACGTGCTAGGAGGCTTCTACCAGCATCTTCTGGGGAGTTCAGAACGGGAACCTGATTTCAACTGACTTTGTTGTGTGCTGGGCAAGATTGATTCTGGTGGTGAGGACTAGGAAAGTTGAGCAGGTCCTGTCCCCTCCTGAGCTGGCAGGTTGTGACTCGAGCCAGACACTCAGAATGGGGTAAAGGAAGGCACATGTGGCCGAGCAGGATGGCCATGGGTTGTAGTTGTATTGAGGCTTTTTTCAGAGGTGGAGATGTTGTCAATTCTCAGACAGTCATATTTCCTTCCTGGCTCCCTAAAGTGTCAGCCGTTCCGGCCTCTTCCCTCCACTCATAACGCACAGCCAGCACAGATGGAAGCCGGAGGAGCGAGCTGCGTGCTCCTTGCTCACATGACATCAACAAGATTGCCAGCAACGTCCTGATTCTGGAAACTTGGTTTTCTGGATGATCACATGAACGAAAAGAATGAAAATAATCCATCTCTTTCAAATGGAGAGACTGTGCTGTGTCAGCCACTGGTGCCTGTAAGGAGGATGAAATTTCAAAACTTTTTGCATCTCTCGATCTGTCTTTCGACTGCCTCCAGTTTTCCTGCATGGCTGCGTAGTACAGCGAGGCGGCTGTGGCTTCTCACTTAGCAGTGGGGTTTGGGAAACTTCTATCAGCGAGAGATCATCATTGCATTCCGGACACATCCAAAAAAAAAGAAAAGAAAGAAAAAAAAATGCTGTTACAACTTTATCTGTTAGTGAAGTAAGTTCTAATTCCTAGTTCACATACAGTTAGCAGATGGAGCGTTTGACAAGGTTGAGAGCGCTGTGACAGAGCCATACGGGAGCATCGCAGTCCGGGGACGGAGTCGGCTTTGGCAAGGGATGCCATCTTTGGGAGCTGTAGGTCTCTGTGCACGAGGGCCTTCCTCCTACTGAGTCTAGTGATCGCTGCATGCCCAGGCTTTTGCTTATAGTGCCTGTTGGCCTCTTCAAGGAGGGACTTAATAAAGGGACACTGGCAGTGTTTGTGTGTCACTGTCGTGGGACTCTGAGACCCCGAGTGCACAGGTGTGCACTGGTCATTCATATGCCCTGTGTGCGCTTGCTTTATTGAAGCAACACACATCATTCATGTCTAGGTCTGGAGGTCAGAAGTCTGAGCTCCCTTTCACTGGGCTCAAACTGAAGTTGTTAGCAGGGCTGTCTCCTTCAGAGGCTGTGGGTGAGAATTTATTTCCTTGCCTTTTTCGAAGCTTCAAGTGACTGTCCTTGTTCCTTGGAGTAGTCATTTCTTCCACCTTCTGACTGGGTTACCCCAATTCCTGCTTCCACATCACATTACCTCCTCTAGTAGTGCCCAGTCTCCCCCTTCAAGGACACTTCTGATTCTGTGGGACCCACCTGGATGATCCAGGATAATCTGTCATCCCAAGGCCCTTACCTTAAATCACACCTGCTGTCCCTTTTGCCATATTAAGGGTAACATTCCCAGGTTCCCGGGATTAGGACTTGGGCATCTCTGGGAGGAGCATTATTCAGCCTACTGCAGAATGAGATGGATTATTTCCAAGAACTCTTTCAGCGTCAGCATCAAAGACTACTGTCCTCACTCCACCTCTCCCCTACCTAAATGGTTCTTTGGGCTGGGTGATTTCTTTCTTTCCTTTTTTTTTTCTAGAGAAAAAAATCTGGTGTCTCCAGCCTCAGTGCTGTGAGCAGTTTTGGGAGCAGCTCTGTGATGCCTCGTTTCCTCCAGGTTGAGTCTGTCTGATGTAGGGTGGTGTGCAAATATCGGGAGCTCTCCTTCCTTGTATTGCCTCTGAGTAACTCAACATCATGTGATAGCGATGAAGGGAGGGGGACATTTTTATGCCTGCTCATTCCTTTAGGTGGGGACCATATACTTAAGAGTAGAGCTTTCCAACCGGTACAGAGATAGCAGTAGCCTTTAGTATTTTTTTGTTTGGTTTATTTCTTGTCACCATGTTAAAATCAGGATGTTTTACTGAAAAGTAATCCTGATTTCTGACTCTCAAAAAATCAGAAGAGCTGTTACCCCTGGGGTCCTGTGCCCACCAAATGAGATTGCTCTGAGGTTTTGGCTTGTTGTCTCCAGAGGGCCATCTCCCTGCAGCTGGGCAAGGCATTTTTTGTCATCAGTAGCCAAAACCTGCCAGGTTCTTTTGGATTGTTGAGCTTAGAACCTTGGTTTGGGGTCTGTGATGAGGGCTGTGTGGAGAGTGGACTGGCTGGCTCATAGCCACAGAAGCACTCTTTGGTCAAGCATTTGTGCAGTCAGCAACATTGACTACAGAGTATCAGGTGCCCAGTCTTCAGTATAGAGCCAGTCCTGACCGTTATGGAGCCACAAACTAATCAAAGTATCAGCAACTTGATCTTTGTGCTTCCAGAGAGCATTGAACTTTTCTTTATGGTATAATCATTTGTTTGTTTTAACCACACATTGCCCTGTATGTATGTATGTCTCTAGATAGCTTCTAATTATTTCTGTCTTTTCTCTTTCTGTATTTAAAAGTAGAGATAATGAAGTCTTTTTTGTTTTAATTCTCGGGAGGACATCTGCAGATGAGCACTGAATCTGCTGTAAATGAAAGAGAACTGTTGCTGTCTCTACTAAAAAAAGTCTTAACCACCAGTGTCTGATTTTCCTTAAGCTTCCTCCTACCCGTGCATCTTCCAGGCATAAAAGAAAGCAAAGCCTGCAGTCTGCACAGGGTGAGCACAAGGTTGCTTTAAACTTGAAGAACAGTGTGTGGATCCGTGGTCATGTGTAATTGCTTATTCTGTAATTTATATTAATCACAGTTTTGTTGCTTGCCTGGTGGTAGTAAGCATGCAGCTTTCTGACGACTGTTTTTAAAGCTTGTTCCGTGTCTTTGGGTGTTTAATGCGTAAAGTCTAAGCAGTCATTAACTACTCAGTCTGTGCTAAAAACTAGCGGTTGGTTTTGAATGGCGTGTTTACTCATTTTGTTTTGTGGATGGATTGCTTTTCCCGTCTGGCTGTCTCTCTTGCTTGCTTCTGTGCTTTGCCCAGTGTTTTCCCTTAGCTTTGGAGCCCCAGGCTCTCTGTTCCCCAAGTTGCTGATGGTATAGCTGAGCTCTGCTAATGCTGCTTATTAACCTGACGGTGTGTACCAGTGAGGTTTTATAATTGCCATCATTCTTCTTTACTCCGTTCCGTCTCCCAGCTCCTCGAATGGTAGAGGCTGCAATGCACAGTATTGGAACACTGGGCAGAGAATCGAAGCTTCAGCGTACCATTTTACATCCTGTCAAGGCTGCAGAGAAAGTGGTCACATTTTTGGATAACATTTGGATCTATAATTGCAAGCAAGCCTTTTTAATTTTTTTTTTAACCTATTACATAAAACTTTAAAGTTAGCTAAGCTGGGGGACCTCGGTGGCTCAGTCAGTAAAGCATCTGCCTTTGGCTCAGCTCATCCGGGAGCCTGCTTCTCCCTCTCCCTCTCCCCTCCCCCTGCTCATGCTGTGTCTCTCTCTCTCTCTCTCTCTCTCTCTCTCTCTCTCTCAAATAAATAAATAAATAAATAAATAAAATCTTTAAAAAAAACTATAGAGTTTTTCAATTTTAGGATGAACTATAGAGTTTTTCAATTTTAGGATGGCACTCTCAGTCTTTAAGGAGTGACTTCGTTACTTGAGGAGTTTCTTTCATAAGGAGTGTTTCAGTTGTTATGGAGCTGGTCTTGTTTGGGATGAAGAATTTAATAGTAGTTCGACAGAGGGAAACACAGCTAGAGTGGGAACACAGCAGGGGGAGTGAGAGGGAGAAGCAGGCCTCCTGCGGAGCAGGGAGGCCCGATGCAGGCAGGGCTTGATCCAGGATTGTGACCTGAGTCGAAGGTAGATGCTTAACGACTGAGCCAGCCAGGTGCACCAAATTTAATGGTGTTTAATGTTCAAAGGATGCTTTCTTGAAACTCTAAATATCATGTGTTGTGTTTAAACTGTTCATAGAGAAGTACCTGATCATGAAGTAATGTCATACTCACCCCTGAAGAACAAATCTGATGGCTTTAAATGAATATAAAGATCGAACTGCTGAAGCTTCCAGAGACCTCGGCTTAGGAGGCTGACCAGAGGGACGCTCGCTTACAAAAGCAGTGGATGCACTTCAAGGCTAAGCTAAGCTGGGAAGGGAACACAACATGACAGACTTGTCACACTTCAAAATAAGGGATTCCAAGTTGATAGTCAATAAAATACTTTCATCTCCCTAACAGATTTTGTGGATCTTGTACAGGTATTAGGGAGCCATCTGTGTTTTCTTAAACCTTCCTTGACTGTTTCCTTTGAGAATGGGTTTGTGTCGTGTGGCTGTGTGTGTGTGTGTGTGCGCGCGCGCGTGCGTGCGTATGTGTGCATTTGCTCGTGCATGCGTGTGTGCACTTGTTGGGGAGAATTAAGTCTTGGATAAGAAAACAGCAGTGTAAAAATAAAAAAAAATAAAAAAAAAAAAAGAAAACAGCAGTGTATTTAATGTTAACTTTACTGTTTGCTTAAACACTACTGTTGGATCTCAGAGTCCGTGTGCTGGCAGGATGGCTTTGTTGAAAGCCGGTGGTAGACAACTCTCTGCTGTTAACGGTAGCATTTCTGGATGACTATCAGAAGTCTTTCTTCAGAAACTTAACCATATTTTTAGTGCCAGGTATTTCGCAGCAGGTTCCAGTACGGACGTTTTGTGCGGGTGGGGCATGTGATGCCTGCTGATTTTGACGTGCCCAAGGCTTCTGGAGATGTGAAACGCCTCTTTCCTGAGTTCCTCTAAGCCATTTCTCATTGCTTCTGTTATTCAGAGCACATCTGTGGCTCATCTCTTCGTTCTCTGTTTAGTTTCACATTTTACTTTAATCTTTCTGTACATCGGTATCTGTCATTACAGCGTTTAAGCTCTTGGAAGAATTTGGCAGTTGCCAACTTTTTGAGAAAGTAAAGCACTCCTCTGTTAAAATGTTCTGCTTATGCCGAGTTCAAAATTCACATTATTTGGCTAAGGCTGTGATGATTTAGGTGCTGTTTGTAATTGATAGAAGGGAGATTTTCCTTGCTGTTAAGAGTATAACTTTGGTTTTAGAAGGCTTGATCGTGGGATTTTTTTCCCACCACGGTAGATGTGAAAAGAACCAGGAGATCCTGAGGGTATTTATCATATTGTCATTCAGTGACCCCACTGTGAAGATGGATGCAAGAAGAGAGAAAGTCCAGCTTCAGGTGACTTGTGCTGCTGATGGCACAGCGAGAATGGCAGAGGGCAGAAGTGAGGCCCAGAAAGGAAAGGTGTTGTCAGCACACTGAACAGTCCAAATGCTGTAACAGAGAAGACCCTGCCGTGTAGACAGACCTGGCTCCAGCTGTGCTCTACCCTTGCAGACTGCGCCCTCAGGCCTCCGCTCCTGGAGTGGCCGTCAGGGGTAGTTCCGCACCTAGCGGGGCGTGAACAAGCCCCGGACAGCGTTCGGAGTTTGGTTTGCAGCATGCTGCCCGCCGGCTCCACCAGATGGTGGCTGACCAGCTGTAGGGGAAGATTTCTTTCTAAGAAGGGGAGGCTTTAGTTTCTTTCAAAAAGAACATCTAAAATAGTATTTGAGCTTCTTGTAGAAGCATAACGGAGAGGCATGCAGTAGGGAGAGTTTGAATATATCAGCTATGCTGGCACTCAAGTTTTATTATCCCACTCAAGGAAACTTGCTTAATTGTGTTCAGATATTAGAAGCCACCTCGGTTGAGTTCTGTTCATCTGATCACAGGAGATTCTTCCATTACGTAAACTGAGATTTCTTGCTTCCAGCAGTGACCCTGGTCTGAGTCAGGCTTTTTCTTCTCACTGTTAAATGCTTCAATTATCAAAAAGCTAAAAGAATACTTAGACCAAAGTTACTAAGAAAAAAAAAAAAAGAAAAAAGAAAAAAAGCACTAAAACTGTTCTAAAAAAGATAATACTAAGGAAAATGAGATTTGTAGGCACATCTGTCTGGTTTCTTTCTACTTGATATGAATTCTTTTTTAATTTGAACATATAAGCACTATGTGCATTTATGTGACTACTGAGATCTCTAGAATAGAGAATTCACCTGTGTAACTGGAATTTATTTAGCATGCAAATGTGGGTGGATGATTGTTTTATATACGCCGGTATTGAATGATAGGTAGCTCTGATAACTGTATATAAAATTATATTAAAGTCCAAGAGGTGCTTTTATGAGGCAGGCTGGAAATGGCATCCGATTTTCTTATGGCTTTTTCATGTCCATTTTGATGAATCTATTTATTACTTCTATAATGAGTAGTATACATGGTTGGTTAGCCAAGTTATTGAACTTTATCAACCTTGGCTGAAATTCACAATGCGTGCCAAACTTGTTGTAACATGTAAGAAATTACATCTGGGCTAAAAGGTTCAATAATGATTACTCTTATAATGGAATCTTTTACAAAGCATGGGATTTCATGATATGCCTATGCTTTTTAAAAATTATAGTGATACAATGAAACAAAGAATAACATCATAGCTGAGAAAAAAAGTGTTCTGTCATGGTATAGATTCAGATTTATAATCGGCTTATCGGACTCCCAGGACATGTGAGAGAGGATCATGTGTTCACCCTCACCTGTCCCTCCCTTTAGGCCTTACTAGAGCTAGTCTCAATCAGGTGCCTTTTGAATACTTCTGGGTCTAGGGGACAAAGCCTTTTAATGTGCTGTTAGATCGTATCTGTTTATAAACTCCAAACTATTCTGAAATGTGTGGCCACACTCTTCTTGTTACAGAGACTTGAGGAACATAGATCTTTTTACTATAAAGAGAGAAGTCTAAGTAGAGATTGGTCTGTTAGCCCCTAAAAAGGTGTTGAGGTTTGGAGGGCCCAGCACATTGCACATTTTCCCCTCCCCAAGTTTTTTTTGTTTTTTGTTTTTTCTTTTGAACGATTTTATTTATTTGACAGAGAGAAACACAGCCAGAGAGGGAACACAAGCAGGAGGAGTGAGAGAGGGAGAAGCAGGTTTCCTGCTGAGCAGGGAGCCCAATGTAGGGCTGGATCCCGGGACTCCAGGATCATGACCTGAGCTGAAGGCAGTCACCCAACCAACTGAGCCACCCAGGCGCCCCTCCCCTCTCCAAGTTTTGAAGGCATTGAGAAATAAGGCAAACAGTAGGATATATGGGAGACTCAAGCATCCCCTTTGTAACTGGTCAAGCAGATGCTGGTGAGCATGGTTTATATGTGTGGGGTGGTGGGGCTTTCTAACCTAAATGCCAGAATTAGATGGGTGATGAGTCCGGTGCTGGATGCCGCCAGGCCTCCTGTTAGGGCAGGGCCCACCCCTGCGGCATGCATACCACCATGCAGGAAGACAGGAAAGGCAGCGTGGTGTGGGGCCAGTTCTGTCTCGTCTCATTTCCTAGCACATGAGGTACACCACCTCCCATGGACAGAAGTAAATGAGGGCCAGACCGAGAGGCCTGGGCTGTTAACACAAATGGAGGCCCCTTCACCCAGAAAGACGTATCTGAAATGGGAATGCTACCTCCCTCCCCTGCCTTCCAGCAATAAAAAAAACAAATGGTTAAATTTATTAAACCTTAGGAAAATTAGGCTCCAGCGTTGCTGTGTGTCCACAGTCCGCTCTGGTTTTCTTGTGGATAGTGAGCCCTTGCTCTTTTCTTGGATAACTAGACACAATGTTTTCTTTCTTTCTTTTTTTTAAACTTCTTTTACTTTCCAGGTTGCTAACTCAGGGTCCTTGGACTATATTCTTAACCCGAGTCTCTCTTGCCTCATGTGGGAAGTGGGTACCATGAGTTGGAGAATCCAGCGAGATGACATGAAAGTACCCACTGGGACGTGATGTCTCTGGCCTTGTGTTGGTCACCAGAGTCGTCTTATCTATTGTTTTGTTTCTAGGACCGAGTCTCACATTGATTTTTAAAAAGATTTTTTAACTTGGATAATTTTATATGTGCGCCAACATAAAGTTAATTTTTCTTGAGAGGTAAAATGGAACTGGCTTAAAATGCACGCTTGAATGAAGTAGGGAAGCAAAATCACTTGAGTTGCACACTCAGGATCCAGCCTCCTGAGGGGCAGCCCCACAGCCGTCCCAGTCTCTGTTCCACTTTGGGAACCCGATAAATATTTGCTGATTTTATTTGACTGGCCCTTGGTAGAGTGTAGAATTGCCAGGGGATGATAGAGGGGTTTTTGCAAAGCTGTGGTTTTGTATGCTCCCCTGGGACAATATCCATACCTGTGACAGAACAGACAGAAGCTGGCCTGTCCCCCACCCCCCGCCCTGTATGCACTTAGACCTCCTACCCCTTTTTCAGAGTGTGTGGGCATTGTGAACAACGGGGGGGGGGTGAAAAGTGAAGAGAGAGCAGGTCAGCCAGCCATTGCTAGACTGCAGTTAGCTCTGTGTGTGTGTGTGTGGGGGGGGGTGCCTCATTCGGGGGAAGTGGGAATTCTTTTGAACCAGTCTGCTTTCTAAATGGCTGCAGGGCTGGGAGTTGCCCAGAAGATGGTTTTTTGGATGCCTGAGTGGCTGGCTCCGCCATCTTTAGGGGAGCCCATGGCAGCGCTGTAGAAAAATTGCAAAATAGCACACAGCGCCGCTCCCTCTGCGAGTGCTGTGGGAGCCAACCCGGTATTGCTGACGGCACAGTCTGCCTGTTAATCATTCTTTTATTAAATTTACTTCTCATATTAGGAACCATGCTATTATACTTGCCAGTGGACGTTTACCACATACAACTAATTTGTTTTATTTTTTATAATGCTTAATTAGAACTCCGTTGAGCAGTAAAGATATGTAGGATATGGTTAGCCCAAAACAGGGATGTAGGAACAAAAGGGGACAGGAGGCTGAGAGACGGAATCCGGCACTTACTTTTCAGTGGGCTCCCAGTGCAAATTCATTATGGGTGTTGCTCTTCCCTTCTTGGAACATGGGGGGGACGAGGAAAAGTTAAACAAGAGTAAATGTCTCTGGATTTAATTGACCTTTCCCCAGAGATAGATATAGTAAAAATCCTCTGGAGTGAGTATTTTTCAAAATTGTTTATTTTTTTCTTGTATGATAATAAAACACATTCAGGGGAGCCCACTCGGAGATGTCAGCAGGCGTCTGCCCGACTTCAGTAGTAATCACCCAACTGCCCTAGACTGTAATCAAGCTTGCGGAAACCATGTGCTCCACTCTGCGGGAGATCAAGAGTAACATGCTTAATGTGCCACTCTGCTGATGTGAAAGGGGAGCACGTGTTGAAAAGGGGGCTTCTGAATCGCAGTCATCGTTTGGCATCTCTGTTACCTACAGCTCCTCAGAGAAGTTTCGACCATGCAGCCGCTCTTGCAGCCCTTCACATTTGCAAAAAGAAAGGCTCTGTTGTAGACAGCCTGCTTATACCTTTGGCTGGTTGAAACTTTCATGGTGTATTGTAAAGAAAGGTAAATAGTCCTGGGATCAGACCATGTCTAGAATATTGTGTTCATTTCTGGTCGGAGCACGGACAAACTAAGGACTTGCAAAGTCATCAAACCGTGTGGTAGGAGCACCTCTTAATGGGTGGAGGAAAATGTCTCCGTAAATTAGTTCTTGCAGTAGGTATTCAGGAGAGAGAGAAACCTGGCTTAACTTCCAGGAACAGAACTGGGACCAGTGGACTGACAGTGGGCCATAAGGACCCAGCATTCAACAATTAGAATAGGGGTAGGGGGCTTTTCAATTGATTCAAATTTTACAAAAACTAAGTAAGTTTTTTGTATTGAAATGTTTTAGGAGTTTTTTTTTTTTTTTTTTTTTTTTAATTAATCTTAGTTTGGGTGTCCCCAAAAGCAGAAACTGAGATAAAGGTTGATGTGTAGATAATTTGGAATGTGATTTCAGAGAACATGAATGAGGGATGGGGGAATTAAGGAAGGAGGGGGAGGCAATGCAAGGGTGCGTTATCAGATGGGCAGTGCTCTGGGCTCTTAGCATTCAGTTCCATGGAACTTTTGGAGGAGCTTATGAAATGCATCTCAGAGCTGTCTGCTTGCCAAATGAAAGGGATAAGCATTTGTTTCATCAGCTCCCACCCCCATCAGACAAGGGTATCCCTGTGAGTATTTCTGCCCAGCATTTTGGGGTTGCACACGGATGAATCCGAGGTTGGTTTCTGCAGGTACCCTATGCTGCATGTCAGGGAAACTCCACATTGCAGCCCCCGGTGGGTCTGTCCAGCTTCCTGGTGTGAGCTGGTGGCTGCAGCAGCGGCCAGAGTCATGTTGGGCTGCGATACTTGGGGGTGTCAAGGAAGGGTCCCAGTACAGTCCCCCCTTGCACTATTACTAGATCTCTTATGCTTTGATAAACCCTGCCCCACCACATGGCCCTGCGAAAGGTTAAAAGACTCTCTGACAGAGATATTAATCAGTTTCTGTTTGCGATGATTTCTCCCCTGTTGTCTTAGTTGGCTCAGTTGCCGGAAAAAAAGTGCCACAAACTGGGGGGCTACAGCAGCAGCGGTTCCTTGTTTCCACGGTTCTGGAGGCTGCAAGTGTAAGGTCCAGGTGTGGGCCCTGCCTGTTTCCTCTGGAACTTGTAGGGGAGGATCCTTCCTCCCCTCTGCTGGCTTTCGGCTGCCCTGGGAGGTTCTTGGCCCTGGCAGCAGAATTCCAGTGTCTTTTTCCTCCTCCCTTGGTGTACTCCTTATATCCCTTCACACCTTCTCTCTGCATGTGTGTCCATCTGCCAGTCCAAGCTCCTCTTCTTACAGAGGCACCGGGCGTATTGGACAAGAGCCCATACCAGTGATCTCCTTTTGACTTGATTACCTTCTGGAGAGGCCCTCTTTCCAAATAAGACACATTCTGAGGTTCTGGGGGTTAGGACTTCAACATACATTTTGTGGAGTGACACAATTCAGCCCATTAAGAACCGTGCTTGAGAAGTGGCCTTGCCTTCTAGTACTGATGCTGCCCAGTGTATAGCAGACCTTTAGCAGCTCATTCTTTTAACAGATACTTCATTGAGCACCTCCTGTGTACCCAGCTCTATCTAGAGTCTGGGGATACAGCAGTGAGCAAAGTATGCTCCCGCTGCTCCCACGGAGCTTGCTTTCTTATGGTGACTGATTTTCAGAAATAGTTGCTCTTTTGTCTTGTTTTTGTTACCTCTTAGGAATCAGGTGGGGGATTGCCTGCTTTCCAGTAACAGAAGAGGGTGCCTGGAGCAAATGAGTTCCTGGCCACAAAGGTGTACAAGCACCGGCTGGGCATCTGCCTACTGAGGACGCCGCAGAGGCAGTTTTGGACTCCAGATGGTTAAGGTCCCCTTCTTCTTTTTTTTTTTTTTTTTTTTTTTTTTTTTTTTTTTTTTTTTTTTTTAAAGATTTTTATTTATTTGACAGAGAGAAACACAGCCAGAGAGGGAGCACAAGCAGGGGGAATGAGAGAGGGAGAAGCAGGCTTCCCGCCGAGCAGGCATCCTGATGCGGGGCTGGATCCCCGGTCTCTGGGATCATGACCTGAGCCGAAGGCAGTCGCCCAACCAACTGAGCCAGGTGTCCCTTAAGGTCCCCTTCTGATGCTGGAGGCAAGGGGATGATTGCCTGGATGGGCTTGTTCTGGACTCTGTTTGTCAAGTACACAATACTTCTTTCTGTTACCTTTCAGAGGAACAAACAAAATGTTTTCACAGCTTTCTGCTTTAAAAACAAACAAACAAACAAAAAATTCTAGGCCTCTACTCCTTTGAGAATGTCCTGGAACCTCTGGCCCCTTTCCATTGGGGGAGAACAAATGCATTCATAGCTGGGCACTTGTGTGTAACTTTCAGGGGGAAGAAATGGACACTGAATTAAGAAATCCTCATACTTTTAAGCACTATAATCATTGGTATCAGTTAAATAGAGACTTGCTTTGGAGAGTTTTTATTCATTAAAAAAAATCAAAATTGAGTTGAACTACATACTAGGCATATAAAATATGCCTAGAGATATTTTTGTTAACTTTCTATTATAATGGTTACTTTTCTGATAGAAATTTATCAGCATTCAATTAATACAGAATTACTGGTTTCGGAGTTATCCTTTCCTAAACAATGGAAATTGCCTAAGTAACTGGCAGATAATGAAAAAAAAAATCAGTTACTGACAGGCTGTCATAGTTGTATCTAAAACCTAGGGGCAAAATACATATATTCTATGTAGTTTCCATTTCTAGACCATGGGTTTCTAAATTCTTTCTTATAAAATTTTAAATTTTTTTTTAAAGATGAGACCCCCTAATTATTGATTTTTTAAAAAATAATCTCTTAATAGATGTAATTTTCACAATTATTAAAATTCCCCTTTTGGTGGTCAGTAGGTCTAATTAGTTTAAGGAAACCAGAAAGATTTGGCATTAAAATTAGCGGGCCATTTAAGACATGAAGTTTAACGTCTTATTCATGGAAGGTATGTGGTAAATGTTTATGGAATTATATTCAGGCTTTGCAATACTTCCAACAGCTTTTAAAAGAGTCATAGTTACTGCTTCTGTGGATATAGAAATCACTCAAATATTACATGACGAAAAACTAATGTTAGTTTACTTAAAACAAAACTGTGTGGCAGTGTGTGATAGCCACAGGAGCTCCTCCGCCAAATGTTAAGTAAATGCAATGAAAACATTTGTATAAACCTTTTCATGCTGCAAAAGAACTAGGAATGCCAGGTACCCCGCAGTAACTGGGTGTTGGGGGACACCTGGCTCGTCAGTCTCACAACTGTGTCCATGGTGTCTTGGTGATTACTCACCTTAGATGTGATTACTTACCCGGCACCCTGGAAAAGCAGTGTTTCTGTCTGAGCGTTTGTTCCATGTAGGACTTTGCTTGAAGTCACGATTTAAATGAATCCTTTTCTTTGATATATACAGTATTGTTCTACTTTCTCCAGAGAGATGGAATCAATACTGTTGACTATAATGGAGGTTTGCATTTTTCTGATTTCTTCTTTAGGCTGATCTGAGCAAAGATGTTCAAAGTTCCATTTATTTTAAACAAGATGGAGTTCTTGCTACGCAGAAGGAATATTTTTAGCTTAGTAATTTACTTAGAAACTGCCTTATTCAATATTTGATGTTAAATTTGAACTAAAACACATAGCATCATATGACATGGTTCTTACATTAACATTTTGTTGGATTGGAAACAGAATCAACACATTAGTCATCTTAATTCATTTAAGTTGGCTTTCCCTAGAATTCTGGAATCCAAAAACAACACATTTGTCAATTTTACACACAAAGGGAGAGGCAGGATGTAGTTTATAGTTAAATATCCAACACTGCAGTAGAAAGCTAATGCAGTTACAGTAAGTTGAATTTGAATGAAATTGAGAGTGAAACAGTATAATAAGATTTTGATGCAAATTGAATACTTAACATTTTTGTCTTATATATATCTTCATGAGAGTCTTTTTAGCAGATACTGTGATGGAATCTTATAAACTACCTAAAATTTTCTGTGACTGTTATGAGTTCTAGAACATGTGGGTTCTAGAAAATTTATAGGTTAAGGTCACTTTCGTGCCCTTCCATGCTTTGTTCTTGTTTGGCTTCAGGTCAGCTTACTATTGAATGTTAAAAGTGCATTATCTCTTTCAGAGGTCAGCAAGCTATGGCACATGGATCAAATCCAGCCCTCCCTTACATATTTCTGTAAATAAAGTTTTACTGGAACACAGTGATGCCCCCTCATTTACATACTGTCTACGTCTGCTTTCATGTTACTTTAATAAAGCAGAATTGAGTAGTTGTGACAGAGACCATATGGTCTGCAAAGTCCAAAATATTAACTGTCAGGTCTTTCACAGAAAAAGTTTGCAAACTACAGGTTAATTCTGTTAACACATGTTTCTCCTATAAGGAGTCCTCTGGCAAAATTTTAGATTTGTGAGGAAAACAAAGCTCATCTCTTCTAAAACCTTGGTATGCTTTTTCTCATTTAATAAGGAGGGCAATATAAAGTATTCTCATTTCTTTTCTTTACCTTGGCTGCCCAGAAGCTCAGCTGACCTTTGAATGCTCATATAAGTAACCAGCTTACTCTACATTCCTGATTAAAAAAAAAAAAAAATTCCCTTAATATGGGCATACACATTCACTTAAAAGTAATCAACTTTTTGAAGTAGGAGTTTCACCTAACAACGCTCATTCATTTTATTTGTACATCTGATTTTTGACAAATGTGTGTGCTCAGGTAACCCACCACCCAGTTAAGATAGAGAACATTCACATCTCCACAGAAAGTTCCTTTTGCTTCTTTGCCCCAGGCAGTTTGTTATTCCACCTTCCTCTGTTTTGTTCTGTTTTGTTTGTGGGTATTTATAATATTACTGTTCTAGATACTTTTTTGGAAGGAATTGGGGGCACCAGTGATTAATTGTTGAGTAGGTACTAGAGATATACTAAGAATTATTTGTTCTGTTTAGTATCCTGTACAGACCTTTTTAGATTTTTATAGGAAAATTTGAGATATCATATGGAAGGTGTTTTACCTAATATTGGATCAATAATAAGCCTAAAGTATTGAGAGGTGTTACTTGCCAAGAACTCTGCATAGCTGTCTTATTTGACATTCCTGCAACCTTGAAGGAGTACCTCTTAATATTCCCCTTTTACAGATGAAGAAACTGAGGCTCATCAAAGTTAAGTATATTAATTTCCTGGGGCTGCTGTCACAAAGTACTGCAGACTAGAGCTTAAACAACAGAAATTTGTTACTTTACAGTTCTGGAGGCTAGGAGTCCAAGGTCAAGGTGTCAGCAGGGTTGGCTCCTGAGGGCTCTGGGGGAAGGGCATCTCGTGGGCTTGTATATGGTCCTTTTCGTGGTCACCTGGTATTCTCCCTGTGTATGTGCTGAGTCCATAGTTTGACCGATCTCATTGGATTAGGGCCCACCTAATGACCCCACTCTAACTTGATTACCTCTGCAAAAACCCTGTGTCCAAATAAGGTCATAGTCTGAGATGTTGAGGCTTAGGACTTCAACATGTGAATTTTGAGGTGGGGAGGGGTACAAAATTCAACCCAGAGGTTACAGCATCCTTCTCAAGACCCAAAGGTTACAAGAACGTGGCAGAGGCAGGATCCTGACTCCAGTCTGTCTGACTCCTTCTGACTGGACAGTGGTAGGAAGAGGAGGTGGGTAAATTGTTCTCTGCTGTGAGATTTGGTGGGGAGAACCAACATTAAAAGGGAAAGTGGACTGGCTTTGCCAAAGAGGAAGCTGCAAGGGGCTTTAGAAGCATCGGGCCCTAGGGTCCAGTTTCACCCTTCCGCTTTACCAGCTGTTTGACCTCTCTTCTGAGCCTTAGTTTTCTTATCTGTACAGCATGGATGGTAGCATCATGTACCCACGGCATTGGGGTTAAGTGGGACTGTTATGTAAGGTTAGTGTGTGCGAGGGAACCATAGACAGTGCCTCTTGTTAGAGAAGGTGAGTTTTGGGCATTAACAAGATCAGAATTTCTTAACCTTGAACAGGAATCTGAGTGTCCAGAAGGGCTTGTTAGAACACGGAACCCAATACGACCCAGCTCACTGCTTCAGCAGGCATAGGGGCGGGGGCTGAGAATGTGCATTTCTGAGTTCCCAGATGATGGTGCTGCTGGTCTAGGTACCATTCTTTGAGGAACAAGGACTTCCATCTCTCTTTCGTTGGTAGGTAATGTTTTTCAGTGTTCTCAAGAGAAACCCCAAAGAAAAGTTAGGTTTCTGACCGATATAAGTCTCATTTGTTTCACCTCACTTACCTGCCTCGTTTAAGGATGACATAAAATGTTTGATCTTCCCAGTGGTTGAGACCAGGAAGCTTAGGATCTGTTGCCTTTTCTCCTTTTCAAACTAGCTGGTCTGGTTGAAAGCATCAGTGTATTAGTCTATCCTGGTTTTTGTAACAATGCCACATACTGGGTGATTAATTGACAGAAGTGTTATTTCTCATGACTCTGGAGGCTGGAAGTCTGAGACCCAGGTGTTGGCAGCATTGGTTTCTCCTGAGGGCCCTCTACTTGCCTTGCTGTGTCCGCACACGGCCTTTCCTCCGTGTGCACACATCTCTAGGAGAGCTCCAGTTCGGTTGGATCAGGGCCCCACCCTTTATGACCTTGTCTAATCTTAATCACTTCCTAAGAGGCCGCATCTCCAGGATGGTCACATCAGGGCTTAGGGCTAAAGATAGGAATTTTAAGTGGACACAGTTCAGTCCATAACACCAGTAAAGCTTTTGATCTGTTTTTCTTCCAAGAAATTCTTTGATTTCATGTTTCCTTTTCCCTGTCTCAAAGCACTGAAGAAGATCTAGTACACCTTGTCTTAATAGAGCTTCTAAAACGTTACATGCTTGAGGGGTCGGCTGCATGTTCAAGCCAAATAAAAAAATCTTGCTGTGCATACTTCCTCTAGCTATCTATCCTAGGAAGGCAAGTCTCCATTGGAATCTTTTGTGGCTGCTCCCCGGTTGCTCGGGCTCCCACTGCTGGGAACCAAGACCCCTCCAGGCACTCAGTTTGCACAGAAGCTCTCTGCAAGCCAGAGTCCTCTGTTATGACCTGCATGTTTTAACTCAGAGCATTCCCTTCTTTTTTGAAAGGGAGTTAAGCCTAATCCCTAATCATGTATATTGCCTATGTGGGGGCTCCTACTGGGACCCTCTTGGCCCAGAGGCAGCAGTGGCAAGAGGGGAGCCAAACACAGATTTACAGCTAGCTGCATCTCAGGAGTCAGGCACAAATCAACCTTAGCTGGAAGGCGCCCTGCCCATGTCTGACGTTCATACCGAAGAGGTGCTTGATCACAGCTGATGGTTAGATTGCCTGTTGACTGAGAGCTATAGATCTTACAATTGGTGTGTCTTACCAGTCCCTCATCATGGTATTCCAAAACACAGTGTTACCAAACTCAAAACTCCTTCCCCTTTTCCCCTTGTGAGTGAGACTGATTTTGTTGAAGGAGATCTCACCTTAAAAAGTGACAGAGAAATGGCAGAATTTCTTTTACAGATTGTATGTCCCTTGGGAACCCAGGCACTGTAATCTCCAAGTGTGTTATCAAAAAGGAAAGTGTGAAACTAGTAAAGATTCTTTGTGCTTTGTTGTGTGTGGCCCGGCTTGTGACAGGAAGAGAGTTTCGTGTACCTCCTCTTCTGAAAGCCCGTGGACCTGTGCCTTCCACACAGGATGGCTGTGGACTGCATGATGAGTGCAAGAGGACTCACCAGAAGTAGCAAGTTAGAGATAGTATCAGCATGTGTCTTCAGAAAGCAGAGAAACAAACATACACACACAGCCCCTCTTAGATTTCATACAAAATAAAAAAGCAATTATATTAAAGATTATAGGATGGTCTGGGTTACACAGATTACCAGGGGTGCTTTTTCCTTAATGACAACAAGGTAAAGATTATGCTTTAGGTGTTTTTGCATTTAATTCAGCCTGCTCGAAAGCGCGGTACACTTTGTCTCCTTATTATAAGTTTTAAGCAAATGTCTCATTTTAATAATTGCTCCGTAACCCATCACAGTAGAGTCCAGTGACTGGTTGTCCCTGTGCGAGGAGGAGTTGGTGACGTCTGACTCTAGCACAGGCTGTGGTGGACCCAGGAAGCAGAGTGAGCAGGCCCGTCTCCCGCCCCAGCGAGCTTCAACAATGGAACCTCAGACGTACTTCCCAGAAGCTGCATCTTAGAATGTTATAAGCTGTAGAGAATGAAAGTCAATTTGGACACTTCTAAAGTGAGCCTCAAAAAAAGTGCTGAATTTTCCCAGCGTGGTGTTCCAAGCACCTCCACATGACTTTGGGAACATAAAGAATTTAATCTTTTCAAAGAGGCAAAGTAATATGCCATTTTTTAGAAGGTGAGAGCCAAGGTCGATCTGAAATTAAAAAAAAAAAAAAGTGTGTGTGGGGGCACTTGAATTAGAAAGCTCACCCTGAAGATGCAGGCTGGAGCAGGCTTTCCATTTCTGGAAGCTCTCAGTGGAATGGAGAAGTTGTGTTTTTTTTTTTTCCCCCCTCTTCTTTCAAACAATCCCTTCCTAACTGCTTCTTAATTGACAGGAGTGGAAAATGCCTTGGGAGCTAGGTTGGTCCTGGCCCCATTGGTTGTTGAGAAAGTAAAAGAAAGGAGTCTTTTTCTGGACAAGTGCCCTGTGGGACCCCAGTGGCCTCCCTGTTTGCTCTGCATCATAAAGGACCCTGTCTTGAGCGGACTGTAGAGTGACTGAGGCCTGGGTCTTGAAAGGAAATCCCAGCCCAGCTGTGAAAACAATGAACTGCTCAGTAACATAATCCCGAGTGCTCGCACATTCAGGGTTGGGTTCTCTCCTCTTGAAGTGGCTATAAATTAATCCATCAAAGTGAAAAAGGCCAAACTTCAGGGCAAACCTTTCCACTTGCAAACAGCAGAGACACTTTGGTTCTCTTAGTAATACTGCTGTGCATGTGGAGTTAGACACCATGGGGGTGTGTGTGTGTGTGTGTGTGTGTGTGTGTGTGTGTGTGTGTGTGTGTGTGATTTGTTAGTAGTAAAAATAGTTCTGCCCTCTGAGGAGCGTAAACATGGGCCGAATCTCAAGTACTGAGTTTGAGATTCTAGAGCTGTCGTGTTCTTCCCTGTGGTAGTGCCAGCCAATGAGTGAAAAATGTTGTATCTCCTCCAGAGCCTTGAAAAGTCATACATGTTTCTTTGTCCAGTAGGCTGGATATAAGATTTTTTTTTTTTTTAACTGGGAAGTCTTTTTTTTTTTTTTTTTTTTTTTTTTTTTTTTTTTTTTTTTTTAAAGATTTTATTTATTTGACAGAGAGAAACACAGCCAGAGAGGGAACACAAGCAGGGGGAGTGAGAGAGGGAGAAGCAGGCTTCCTGCCGAGCAGGGAGCCCGATGTGGGACTCGATCCCGGGTCTCCGGGATCATGCCCTGAGCCGAAGGCAGTCGCTTAACCAACTGAGCCACCCAGGCGTCCCTCTGGCCTGCTTTTTTAAAAGTACCATGCATGCTTTGTTAAAAAATCTAGTGTGACATCACTTTTTTCTTGAGTTAGTTGGGAGGTCTCTGTCTTTGGCCTTCATAAAGTCTCCTCTCTAAACTTGACCCTGAAGCCTTTCAGAGATCAAAGAAGAAACTCGGGCATGACTTGTAACGGCTGGAGTGTTAAGACTCTCCCTTATAAAAGGACTTACTGGTTGAAAGTGTGGAGGCAGGGTTCAATTAAGTCCGTACATGTATGTTGTTGACCTTGGAGAATGTGGAGAGAAACGTTATATCTGTGGATTAGTTATCCTGTCTGGTAGGCCTTACACAGAGAACTGTTTGTGAAAGCGAGGGATGCTGTTAATTCTGAGCCCTGTGATGAAATATTAAATAAGAGAGAAGGTAATTTGATAATGCATCACAGTTTGGGGACAGATTCCATTAAGTAAGTACGTTTATATAATCAAGTAGCTGAAGAGGCCCAGGTACTTTGGCTTGACAAGATGACACAGAAAAGAAATGGGCGTTGTTGGTAGGCTGTTGGCACCGAGTCCTGTGGTGTGGGGGCCATTTCTCTCTTTCAGAAGGATGACAGCTTAGTAGGGTTTGGCTTACATCATACAAATGCCAAAAATGGAAACATGTGTCATATGAGACACAAAGAATATGCATTAGATTCTGTCAGTCGATGGAACAAGATACAGTACAGTCAGCAGTTGGGCAGGTGAGTGGTGTTCCCAGCTGGGTTTTTTCTGCCTTCAGAGGGCTCCTGCAAGTGTGTGGCTTTGAACTTATCTGCCCTGGATTCACACCGCACCTCCTGTTTTGCCCTTTGATCTTGTGAGTGCCAGCACCTCTGGGCTGTTGGTTTTCTCTGTGATGCCGTGGTGACAATGTCATGTCATAGCATTGCTGTGAATAGCAATTCAGAATTACATCACATATTTCCTGAAGCCCTTGGCCTGGCACCCCCCATGTAGGGGTGCTCCCATGTCCTCCTCGCCTTCTTCTTTGGTCCTTCTCCAAAAACCAGGATGCTCAGAAAATTCAGGAGGCATATTCTCTTTACTCTCTCACTTGCCTTGCTCTCTCTTAAAATTTGTAAAGGCCTATAAATGATCAGTTAGATACATTCCATCATTCACTTGTAGTGTCTTACTCTTACAGGTATACATGCATGTGTTTAAAAATGGAAATAGCATCTGTGTGGGGAAACACAGATGAGTCTTCCCAGACCCTGACCGATAGATCAGGTGCCTGGGGGGTCAGCATTAACACATATGTAGACACACAACCGCCTTTTCTTCGTGTGTCACCAGGCGGATCACCCATGTGTGCTGTTCTGCACTTTGGTTTCTTTTTTTCTCCATAATATAACGGGAGATGTTTCTTGTCTCTCCATCTCGTGTTATCTGGTTCTGTTAGACTACAGCCCAGGACTTGGTTCTGTGTGCACCATGTGGTTCATTTAACTGATGAGATGTTTAGGTGTGTTCCCGTTTTTTTGGCTGTTGCAAGTGATGTTTATTGAGCATTCCTCTCTAGTGTTTGCTCATGTGGACAGGTGTATTTGTAGGACGCGTTTCTGGATAGGGAACAACTGGGTGAAAGGGCATGGCCATGAATGCTTTGATAGAGATAGCCCAGTTGTCCCCAAAGATGTTGAATCACTTTGTATTGTACTCCTCTGCTTCCCCCGCCAGTCATATATCTGTGGTTGCCTGGCTGGCCAGCACCGTGATCCGCGTGGACCCTGCCCCGTTGAGTTGCCCTTACGAAGTCTGTCTTCACTGGGGCTGCCTAGGGCCATGTTAATTGCAGTCTCTTTGGGCACTTTTCTCTCTGTGATTCCTAACACACAGGAATCGGATGCACCACCGGTGCCAGGTCGGATGAGAACTCTCTTAGCTAGCCCAGCTGCACCACGTGTGGGCAGCCTGGGGTCTGTCTCGCCTCCTGAGAGATCCCAGGTAGTCCCTTGGAATTGATTGTATAGTTGTAGAAAAGTTCTGGCCTCAGCATTGTGCTGCCCAAAATACTTAAATGCAGCCTGGCCATATATCAGGAAGATATCCCACATGAACAGTCTGTTTCCTGCCTCTGTATCCCCCTCTCTTGAATTGGTGTCTTTGGTAAATATTTTTATTTAAGGCCTATTTATGCTGTGAGGAGTGTTTAGGAGCCCCTGTGTGGGACTTGTTGCTAGCTGTGTATAATACATACATTGAAAAGCAGGGCTGGTTATGACTTATTTTCCTCTGGAGAGGCCTGGATAGTCTTCTAATTTATTAAGAGCCGGCAGTCGCAGTAAGGATGGAGCTAGTGTGATTTCTGACTCTTTGGAACTCAGAACTGTAGAACTGAGCCGGCATGGAAGGTAACCGTGACTGGTCAGGAAGTTCAGGCAGCCACACGAACAGTGGTGTAGGTTAAGTGGTCCCTGCACTTGTGGCCTTGCAGTGGTGGCCAGTGTGTACCCTTGAACTTCACCCAAGATGCCCTCAGAGCATTCCATTTCAGTGTCATGGTCAACTCTGAGTCACTATAACTTATCAAATGGGTTTGGGAAGTACTGTCCTTGTACTTAGAGGGAGGATGTGGGAGATGCTGAACACAGTAGTTTATTAAAACACAAAAATTGTTCCCAAATTTGAATTTTCCCCAAATCTGAGGATGAAATATAGGCTTCTCTTCTTGTCCTGTACCTGGTGGTAGAGCTCTAGGCAGGGGGAGTTGGCTGGTGCTGGAATGTTTCACAACTTGTTGATTCGTTCCTCAAGGTTGCTTTAGTGGTGTGCTGGGGGGTGGGGATCACCATCTTCCTGGCCTTTTAATTGTGTGCAGTTACAAGTAACATTTGTCTCCAGTGTTTCTCAATTATAAATTAATAATAACAACCCATTAGAAGTTATGGGTGTTGTAAGCCCCAACTCCTTTGGGCATCTTAATAAAAATGATAATTAAAACCATAATTTACAGTAAATGGGGACACTGCCCAAGTAAATCCACAATATGGAGAAAATTAAAAAACTCAAACCAGAACACAGCCTTCCTAGCACCGGGGAAAGAACTGGCCTTGTTCTTAGCTCCTACTTGATTGGGAGCTTTGTGGGGACTGGGTTCCTATCCTGATGCCCTTTTGTGCCTGAAGAATCTGTGATTGTGTCCCCACCTGTCAATCCTGCCGGTGAGTCTCAGCAGCTGCGGTCACCTGCGCCATCTGCCCCCGCCCCCCCAGTCCTCCTTGTAGTCAGTGCCTGCGCCAGTCAAGCAGCGGCCAGCCTCTCACGAGGCCAGGCTGGCATCTTTGGAGACTTGTGATGTTACCTTGGACTTAGACTCAGGCCGTCATCAGGCTTTGGAGAGGTTTGTGTCCCAAATTATTTTCTCATTTTTCTCTTAGCTGTTCAGCCTCAGAGGTACCTCATCCCCTCCTGGCTGGTCCCAAGGCCTCAGTGTCTTCGGCTTAGCCACCTTCTGCATGACCACCAGAGGCATCTTAGATAGAAGAGTAATGATTATAACTATTTAATATGTGTCACTATATAATATGTAATTCTAGAGTTACCATACTGAGAGTAGTTACGGTTATTCACAGCGCTGCTCCCAGCTGCTTACGAGGGTCCCACAGTTTCTGCTTGTTGGGCAGGTGTTCATCTCCCACCGGGTTGCCTATTCTTCCTTTATATGGAGCCCCTCGCCAGCCCAAGATCTTGTCTTGCCATGCACCCAGCCTTTCTTTTTTATGTCCTCTGGTCGCAGCATAGCTCTTGCCCACAGTTTTTGCTACTGCTCAGTGGCATTTGGGAAATGCCAAGAAGGTGGGCCACAAAACGTGCACTATATATATCCTAATTCCTGTGGGTCCCCAAGTTGTCACCCTGTGTTTCTCCTGTGCAGGGCTGAGCACTGCCCCCAGGCCTTTCAGGGGGTAGGTGGCCTCGTGATCTTCCCATGCTTGACTGAGTAGGGCTTGGCAGGGTTTCAGTCAGATCTTGAGCAAGTCAGCGTGACACATTTTTTGAGGTGTGACAGTCTGGGTGTGAAAATTCTGATTGTCGCAGTTTTGTGGCGAGGCTGGAGCATTGTCTCTATCATGAGTTTTAGCAGTATCATGTGCGTCTGAGCATCAGGCACCTGCAGTGGTCTGGCAGGTGAAGTCAGCAGAGTGGGTGGTGATGGTGGCCAACAGGAGGGCACAGACCCTGATTCCAGCGTGTGGCGGCAGTGGGTCGGGGCCCAGTGTGGCCCACTCACACACTTTTTCAGAGGTGTTGGACGTCCACCCTCAGATATGTAATCTGGGTTTTTAATGCTGGTAACTAATTTATATTAGGAAAAAAGGGAGGAAGAGAAGGTGAGAAGTGGAAGAGAGGAGGAAGGAAAGGAAGGGAGAGAAACAATATTTGAGCTAAACAAAACAGGCCACAGGTTTGATTTATCCTGTGATCACCAGTCTGCACCCTCCATTCTTGAGAACTAAAGCTTGTGTGAGAAAAATGGGTATTTAATATTTTTTTGAGGAGATAAGTTTTCCCTTTGGTACTTTAATGTTTGTATGCAAAGCTTAAAACCCGACAGCAAGATATTAAACCTTGGTGGCCACTTAATCTTCCCGATCGCATCATATGTAACAAGTGCTAGAAAGCAGATGCTGCCCATTGTTTTAAAACATCTTCTATTTTCTTTATATTATTAGCTTTAAATATTATTCTGAACGCACTTGCCACCTCCATGCAGTTAAGCCGGTTCAATTTAAACATTGTCATAAAGTTAATTTTTTATAAGATGAATCAGGTTATTAAATTTAGTAAACCATTGCCTTCATTATTTTGCACAAACTTTGGCACTCTGCAGAATTGGCGCTGCACTACTACATTTAGCTAATTAAACTGGTCATCAGCCATGGAATTAGGAGCGTGAGAGATGCTATTCTCATGAGCTTTTCCAAGACTTTAGCAGTAGGTAGCATTATTAAAGTTTTTTTTTCTTTTCTGTTTCCTTCCTCCCTCTCTCCCTCCTCCCGCCCTCTTCCTTTCCTCCCTCCCTTCTTTCCTCCTTCCTTCTTCTCTCCCTCCCTTCCTCCTTCTTCCCTTTCTCCCTTCCTTCCTTCCCTCCCCCCTCCTTCCTTCCTTCTCTCCCCCCTTTTTCCTTCCTTCCTTCCTTCCTTCCTTCCTTCCTTCCTTCCTTCCTTCCTTCCCCCTTCCTTCCTTCTCTCCCTCCCTCCCTCCCTTTCTTCTTTTCATAAAACTCCACACTCTGAAGCTATGGTTTATTATGAGAGTGTTATTGTCCTTCCTGTTACACCTTCATCTTTTGAAATATCCATGCTTTGGTTTTGGCTCCAAAGGCACTTGCAAAGGCTAAAAAAATAGAGGGGTCTCTCATAGCCTTTTTTTTTTTTTTTTTTTCCTTTGGTAACTGTACTTTTACTTTAATGGAATTGGCTATTTGTTTTTTTTTTATTATATTATTTTATTTTTTCAGTGTTCTAAGATTCATTGTTTATGCCCCACACCCTCTCACAACTTTTGAAAGGAGACCTGCAACACGGAACGCATTGCTCAGATCTAGGAAGACCTAAGAGCCAGAGAGTCATTTTACAGGGTTCTGGTGGAGGGCTGAGCTGTAACTGCAGGTGGCGATTCTGTGAAACAGAGAGGGTGCTGCCTTGTGGCTGCAGCCTGTTGCTGTCATCACCTCTGGCACCTTCCTTTTCTTAATAAAGAGTCTTTCACTGAAGGTCATTTTGTCAGCTGAGATAGCATGACTTAAATAGGTTTGCTTGGGAAAATAAATTTTGATAGGAAACGGGCTTACTCTTCCCCACAGATTTCTAGGTAGTGTTATTAAAAACTGTAGTGAACCCCATTTTTGCAGGATTTTAATATTTATTCATTATTATAAAAGGACGTCAGGGGGCTATCAGTGTTGTTTGGAATGACTTGGATTGTTTTGCAGTAGTCTGGAATTGTAGCCTGTTAACTACCTGTAAGAACCATTAGTTCCTTTGGCAGATATTTGTTGAATCCTACTGGGTGTTCATCCCATAGGACACAGGGATCAAAAAGGCACAGATTCTAAGGCATTTACAGTTAAACTGGTCATTGCGATAAATGGAGCCTGGGGTCGGCCCGGCCTATGTTGTCTCAGTGCCCTCTCAGTCCCTTAAAAGGATGGCTGCTAACAAATGACCAAGCATTGTGTCTACCATCTTTCCGGATATCATTTTTTTTTCTTTTTCTACCCTCTGATGAAAATATGGTGAAAAATATTCCTGATAATTGCTCTGACCTGGACATTTCACAGGGACACAGAGTCCACCATCTCAACAAGATCTTCTGGGAGTGCAGGGGAAGTCATTTTTGGCCATTGCACGTTTCCTCCATATGGCTGTCAGCATTTCATTAGTCTGATTGATGTAGCCCATCAGTTAGCAAGATTTCATCCTGTGCCTGCCCCCATCCAGTTTTAGAACAGCTGGGCTACAAAACCTGGTGTTTTACTTCTTTCTGTTTTCCCCAAATGATGTAGGTGATGGTAAGTGGTGTTTTACTTCTTTCTCTTTTCCCCAAATGATGCCAGTGATGGTAAGTGGTGTAATTGGCATCATGGATCAAAATTAGTAAATTTAAGGTTATTGTCCTCTTGCTTCGTGGCTCCAGGATATAGGCTTCAGTGAGCTTTTGCTGCATACACCAAGGAGATTGTGAACTGATACAGAGGTTACGTATTTTAGGTTTGAAATCCTTTGGGCATCATGTTAGTATCAGATTCAAGTATAGGATGATGTCCTTAGATAATGGTAACTAAATATCTTAGGATATAGAGCTTGGCATAATCTGAAAAATATCTTGGGATATACAGTTCTCAAAATATCTTGGGATATAGAGCTTGGCATAATCTGAAAAATAACTTAAGTTATCTCAACAGTCAAGTTCATCTGTGTTCCAGACCCAGTATCCACACAAATGGAATGGTGGGTGTGGTGGCTATTTCTTTAAATTCTGGTTGCTGTTAAAGCCGGTCAGCTCTTGGTTTGCTGCTGGGAGCAGATCGAGGAGAGAGTGTAATTTTCAGTCGTACTGACTGTGCTGTGTTTGATAGGTCCTACAAGTCAGAGAGGAGACACAGGACTTTACACCAAAGATTTTGGGAAGAATGGGAATTAACACTTGTTTTCCACCTACTATTGTTATATTGGGCTCTTAGTGTTAGTTTATAACTTACTCCTCACTTTAAGAAAAGATCTCTCAGTTCCTGATGGGCCAAAGGCGTACTTCCAGCTTATAAATAATGAAAGCTGGGGTCAACGTCAGTATGTCAAACTCCTGAATTTGAGTTTCCTACCATGCTGTGCTGGCTTCCCCTGAGAGCTAGTTTTTATAAATAGACTGGCCTCCATGAAGATTAGATATATGGAAGATATGAGTGAATGAATTTTGCTACACTCTTCCACGTGGCAATCTTAGTAAAATAATGCTACTTTAATTTTTCATACATATACGCAGTATCTGGGAAAAAATCGTCTGTGGTCATTTGACATGGCTTTGGCTGAATTCCATTGCTGCTGCTTCTAGTAGGTTTGATTCATTTGTTGTGCTGTACTCCATGTGATCTCCCACACAGCTTATAAGACGTGCCTTAGATCAGCGATGTGGGGTTTAGACTCTGTAAGAGTTCTACTTGTTCCATGTCCTTGCCAACATTTGGTCTGGTCATCCAAAAAAACATTTTTTTTTTTTTTTTTTAATTTTAGCCATTGTAGTAATGGGTATGTAGTAGTATCTCATTGTAGCTTTCAAAATTTATTATTCTTTTCATCTCATTGTATCTTTAATTTGCACTTCCCTAATGACTAAAAGCTTAGTCATTACTCAGCCTAATGATTGAGGCTTATAAAGTAGAGTGAGTTTTTCTTCTTTCTCTTTTTTTTTTAAATATTTTATTTATTCATTTGACAGAGAGACAGCAAGAGAGGGAGTGGGAGTGGGAGAAGCAGGCTTCCATTTGAACAGAGCCTGACACAGGGCTCAATCCCAGGACCCCAGGATCATGACCCGAGCTGAAGGCAGATGCTTAATGACTAAGCCACCTAGGTGCCCCTTCTTCTTTCTCTATTATGTGGAAGAATTTTTGGAACATTGGTGTGTTTATTTTCTTAAATGTTTGGTAGCCTTTCTGTTCAAAAAATGGGTCCAGAGTTTTCATTTTGAGGCTTTTCTTTAAATATATAGAATTTTTCCTAGATTATGTGTTGTTATTATCAACAGAGTGATTCTGCTATGTATTCCAAAACTTGCAAGCTACTATTGTTATCATTTTGATTTTACCATAAAATTACTTTTGTGTTACTCTTTCTTACTTTCTGCACCTCCAGATTTCGAGGGTCATTGTCCTCCTGCTTGAAGAGCATCCTTGAATGTGTCCTCTAGTTCAGATCTGGTCATAGCTGGTGACATAGCCTCTCAGCTTTTTGTTTGTCTTGTTAGGTTTGTTGAAGAATTTGTTCACCTTTATTTTCAAAGGATGCATGCACTGGGCATGGCGGAGCCAAAGCTGGCTTCTCTCTCTTGGCTTTTCTGCTTTTCCAGCCCCCCCCCGCCCCAAAATCCTCAGTCATAGCGTCGCTCCGATGCCTTCAGGGATATGTGTGTGCATGTGTGTTATTTTGTGGGAGGGTGGGTATGAGAACTCCCAGCTGCCGTTGTTGAATGCGTGTAGCACAGCACAGAGCACATTGCCCAGAACACAGTAAACATGTTGTGTGTTTATTTTCCTTTTCAAGTCTGTTTTTTCTTATTAGACTGTGAACTCTGGAAGGACAGTGGCCATGTCTGAGTCCTTAGATGTCCTTACTCTTTATATGTAACGCAGGATCTGCTCATCAGGCAGTGGTTATATATGGCAACTGCTCTGAGCTCTTCTGTGGTTTTTCCTCCACCTTTGGGGATGCTGTGTTCACGGGATGGGTTTTCTCAGCCTCCACAGGGTTGACACTTAGGGCCAGATGATTCTTTGTTGTGGAGACTGGCCTGTGCTTTGTAGGGTATTTTGTAGCACCCCTGGCCTTTACTCTCTAGAGGCCAAGAACACCCTGTCCCCAGTTGTGACCACTGAAAATGTCTCTAGATATTTGTACCTGTCTACCAGGGGACAGATTGCCTCTGGCTGAGAGCCACTCTGGTGGTGTGTGGGGTGCTCAGTAAAGGCCGTTCAGCTAAGTCAGTGTTTTGCATTTTGTTTTCTAATGTTGACTTTCCTTTAAACCATAGGATTTGAAACTGCCAAGTCTTTTGCCCTGCATGGTGCCCACGTGATCCTTGCCTGTAGGAATATGACAAGGGCCAATGAAGCTGTGTCACAGATTTTAGGAGAATGGGTAAGTAAATCCTTGACCATTTTTTCTTTTAATTGTCAAATACACATGGTGGGATAAACACATGGAGGTTTTAGTGCAGTGCATAAAGTTTATTGCTCTTGGAATAACGTTTTCTTTATTTTTAAAGTCATATTCACTTTGTTTATTTTATGAATGAAAGGACAAGCAAGCCTGTTACCCACACATTGTTTATGGTTCATTGTCAATGTCATCTGCTTTATTAGTCAGAGATTTGAGAATGTTTACTCATCAGCTCATTTATTAAGAAAATAAAATGTGGTTAATGCTCACGCATGCAAGTTGCTATGCTTGTGATTTTAGGATTAGAAAGTGTGGGCTTTAACCCTATCTCTGTTGTTTACCTTTTGCTTTTCTCTGTGTGGATATTGGTGCTGATGTGTCCGTGCACAAACATTTATTGAGGCCTGCAGTGAGACTGAGGACATAGCATATCAAACAGAACAAAACCCCTGCCCTCCGTTGGGCTTACTTTCTAGGTATGGAGAAATGGACTGTAAGGGATTATTTAACATACTGCCGGGTTGTTATAAACACAGTGAAGTGCAGTAGAGCAGAGCGAAGGATGAACAGTTGCAGGGTGGGCTATTTTAGTTTGGGTACTTAGCAGAGAACCCTCTAAAAAGTAGTGGCATTTGATATGAGACCTGACTGGAGGCAAGTAGCAAGCTGTGTCATTGTGCAGGGACATGGTTTCTAAGCAGTGGAAACAGCATGTGCTGAGGCGCAGAAGTAGCAGTGTGCTTGGAGGATTCAGGATCAGCACGGAGACCAGCATGGCTGGAGCCACATGGCAGGGGTGGAGGTGACAGAGGTGCTATGCGGGTGTCCTTATGGCCTCAGAGCCAGTGAGGAGGGAGACAGCAGGGGGTCCGAGCTTGAGAGTGGCTCAGTCACTTTTGTACATGATCGCTGGGCTTAGGTGTGAAGTATAGACTATGTTAATTTATTTGCTTATCTTTTATTCACATGTTTATGATGTGTACTCTGCCATAGGTACTGGGGGATATATTGTCTCTGTGTAACTTTCAGCCCAGAGTGGAAGTCAGATTTAACCAAAGACATAGGAACTGATATCAATGTGAACTTGGAATGATGTTACTAGGTACTAGGAAGTATGTAGTACTCCAAAACGGTGATAAGGCCTGGAGCTTGGGGACATTTGGAGTCTCTGAGAAGGAAGCGACTGAATTGAGATCTCAGGAAGGACCTGGGGGAAGACAGAGAAGGTCAGACTGGGCAGAGGGAATGGCCTGTGTGGGGGGGCCCTGGCAGGAAGAGGGGCATAAGGAGGAGGAGACCCTCTAGTGACTGGGAGTGGAGCATAAAGGACGTCTGACAATCCTTTTCAAGGCTGTCTTACCCTTATTTTTTTTTTTTTTTAAGATATTTATTTGAGAGAAGTGAGAGGGAGAGCAGAAGCAGGAGGGGCAGAGCAAGGGTCAGAGAGAGTCCGAAGAAGATTCCACCCTCAGTGCAGAGCCTGACAGGGGGCTTGATCTCAGGATGCTGAGCTCACAACCTGCGCCAGAACCAAGGGCCAGACATGCCACCCAGGCGCACCCCCTCCTTTTTAAATGTGTTTTATTTTTTTATTTTTATTTTTAATTAAAGATGTCTTCATTTTCTGAATACTGTGGAAGATTTCTTGCCATCTGAAGAAACAGACCATGATTCCTTTAGGAGAATATCTGGTGTTCTAGGCTAAAAAGTTGTCAAAGTTAAGAAAAGGAAGATTTGTTTCTGCTTTTTTACAGTATATTTCAAATGAAATATTCCAAATTCAGTATATTTCAAATGAACCCTTGTCTTGAGTTCTCTGGAGTCTTTATTTTCAGTTACATTAAAAAAAATACAGGACTTATTTTCTTCTGAGGGTCTCAGTATCTCTGTAATGCTTAAGTTTAATAGCCTATATTAGGTGATATAGTAAATCACCTTCAGAGATGTACAAGGTGAAGAGATGGTGACATGTGCATAGGGTCTGAATCTTCACACAGGCCCGCGAAGGCAGAAAATAAAAAGCGAAAGTCCCTCCTAATCCTTCTCTTGGAAGGTAAACATTACTAACCATTTCTTTTATGTACTAGCAAACATACATATGCTGTTACATACTTTGATTTTTTTCATTTAATACCATTGGGTCTCACCAGTGCATGTGGGCCCGCCTCATTTTCACTGCTGTGTCGTCTCCCTCATGTGCTTATGCTCCAGTTTCTCTGAGCAGTCTCCTTTGCGGTGGGCTCTTAGGCTGTTTGCATTGTTCTGCTGTTCCAAGTGATGCTTTCCTGAAGTTCAGGCTCTGTATTTTCATCCCAAATTGGGTCTAAATGGGCTGCAGTGAGCATTCTTCATACGTGCTTTCCTGAGTGGCATAGGGCAGAGTCTTAGCGGTGGGCCCATTGATTTGAAAGGTGTTTGTATTTAAAATTTTGTTACCTTCCCAGTTGTCATCTCCTGGGGTTGTAGCGGTTTTTATCCCCCACTGTCAACATGGAAGAGGGCTGTTACCTAGGATCAGTGTAACATTTTGCTCTGATACATTTTGCCCATTTAATGTTATACTTAAACTGGGAAAAATGGAATTCAGTAGACTTAGTGATGCTGTAAGAACCATATTGTACAATGATACGAATATTTAAGCCAGTTTTGGAAGGTAATACTAAACACAAATGTTTATGCATTTTAAAAATTATCTTCTTCCTCGTGTATGAGCAGAGGTGCATCTGTATTTAATGCATTATAACCGTTGTTTGAGGCAGAGCTAGCAAGCCCTGGATGTTCCCTGCTTGCCTGTGGGGCCTTTGCAAACCTTTCAATCTGTTCTGTGTCTCTGTTTCCTCACCTCTGACAAAGCGGGTTCATGGGTGTGAGCATAAAGACACACCATTTAGTTTCTCTTTGTTGCTTTTGAAGCCATACTTGGGTCTCTGTGGGAGCCAGTTTCGGATGACAGAATGCATCCTTGCCTGCAGTATTGGTCACTCGACATCGCCTGGCCAACAGTGCTCTCAGGGGAAGAGTTACCCCAAAGTACTCACTGCCAGACACATGAGTAAAGGAAATAGAAACAAAAACAACACTAATACTGGCATGGCATTTCAAACATTTAAATCAAATTTTGTAGGTTGTAGACTAATCTCTTTATCATGTCTCATCTGTTTGCTTGTTCCCTGTGAGCACCGTTTAGACCATGTCCTCATCCCCTTGGAGTACGCTTATGGAAGCTCAGATGTGGTACCAAAAGCCATTTCGAATCCTTGCACCATCACCATAGTGTCAAGTGTGTGCGAACCTGCCTTTGCGATCCGCGTTGAGCTCCCCTCCCTACCCCACCATTGGTGCATGCTGGGCTGGCTTCCTTCAGGCCCTTCCTTACCTCATCTCTGTGCAGGGACTTAATCTGGCACATCATTAAATACCACCTTCTTGTGTTTCTCAAGGTCAATTTGATTGACTCCAATTTTTCCAGCTGCTAGCCAGCTTGAGCATGTTCATACTTTACCTGGGATGTAGCCTATCGGTAGCAGAGCCGGGAAGGTACTGCAGCATATTGGCGCCTCACGGGAGGCTCTCGAAATGACCCAAAGTTTTTTGTTGCGGCAAAAGCTCACTCCGAAGTCTGTGGGCTCTTTGGCTCAGTGTTGACTTGCGTGTGCCAGGGCTCTGCGGGCATTCTCAGCTTGGCTGTGGAGTTAGAGTGCATGCCTCCTTCCCAACTTGTTCTTCCCCACCTGGTCTTTCCTTCCCTGCCTTCACAGCCCATTCTAGAATTGCTGTGTTCCAGACCATTCATGTCTGCCTCCAAGCAGACATTATTCTCACGCTCACCATGGGGCATCTCACAACCACCCTTTATTGAGTCCCTGTCATGTGTTCTGTCCCGGGTGAAGCACTTTATATCCCTGTTGAGGCGATTCAAAAGCCTGGTTTTCACCTTTTTACAGAAGAGCCAGGGGAGGCCCAGAGGGTGAAGGCACCCTCCCAGAGTCACACGGCTGATGAGCCCAGTGACCGGTTCACGGCACAGTTGGTCCATCTGGCTTCCAAAGCACAAGTCTGTCTGCATCGTGGCCCAGCTACCGTATTCGGCATCATGCATGTTCATGACCTTTCAGGCTTTGATTTCAGAATTGCTAGATGCTCTTTGGGGGGATTAATTTCAGGATTAACCCCAGTTTCTCACAGGAAGCAACACCCATGTACCTTATTGTTCGAAGCAGCCCTTTTCATTCAAGACATTTTTATAGAGTTCTCAAACCAGTTTTGGGGGATCTAGCTATTTAGTAAAATACAACTTAAATAAAAACACATTCCATATGGACTTTTATTAAAAGCCTATATGTAATTATGACTACTAATAATTATTTCATGGGAAAATTCCCTCCTGCTGCAATGTTTTGGATGCTTGAAAGTTAGTAACAAGAATTAAAAACAATTAAAATTGGATATCAGGGATAATATAGAAGTAAACTACCCTCTTAAAGGCCAAACCATTTAGCATAGTTTTAAAAAGAGGGAAGGGAGGGAGGCCTATCATTCCCCAACTGTATTTAAATAAAATATCTCTGGAACTGGGGTTTAGTACCTGTGTTGTTAAGCAGTCCTCTTTAGGAGGATGTGATCTACCTTGTTCATGTCCTTAAGTGGATTAGGGTCCCCTCCCTCTAAGACAAGCACCTAATTTTTTCCTGGGTATGTCAATGAGCCCATATGGCTGGCTGAGAAGGACATTTACTTTCCTGTTTTCAGGATCGGGTGGATTCTCTTTTATTTAGCAGCACTGTGTGGCTGTTAGGATTCCATGTGAGTTCTCTACATTTGGGACACTGATGGATGTGTCTGAGATAACCAAAGAGGTGGGCAGAAGTGGCCTGGCCTGAGAGGAGGGGCTGATGGCCCTGCCTTGGAGTTATTATGTGACCCACTCCTGATTTCTCACAATGTGGCTTGGACTCCTTCCCCTATCATAAGGGAGGGGTGACTCAAGTATGTTTAGTTTGGTGAGAAGCTTTGGTCCCTAAGGAAGACTTCAAGTCCATGCTTTTCTAACTTGTCTTTTTATTTGGCCTAGACTTCAGGTGTTCCTAGGGACTGGTTAGGACGACATGCTCTTGGCTGGTGAAGGCAGCAGGGATTCAGCTCAGCTGCTCTCGTTTTCTTATGGCTATTTTATTTTTTTATTTTTTAAAGATTTTATTTATTTATTTGACAGAGAGAGAGATCACAAGTAGGCAGAAAGGCAGGCAGAGAGAGAGGAGGAAGCAGGCTCCCTGCTGAGCAGAGAGCCTGATGCGGGCCTCGATCCCAAAATCCTGAGATCATAACCTGAGCTGAAGGCAGAGGCCTTAACCCACTGAGCCACCCAGGCGCCCTCTTAGGGCTGTTTTAGCCAAGATTCCCAAGGGGTCTAGAGAAGGCAGCCTGAGTGGTCTTCAGATGCCTCCTGGGCAGATGTCCCTTGGTGGGGCAGATCATCTCCAGCTGACGACCACTGCTCTAAAATCTGCTTTGTTACAATGGTGAAGCTTAGAAGCAGATACACCCTACAACCTTGGTTTCTTCATCTGTAAAATCCAAATAATAGTATCTATGGCAGGACACCTGAGTAGCTGTGAGTGTTAAATGCACTGACTATATGTATGTATAGTATTTCACATGTTGCTGGGGGTAGATTGAGTATTCAGTTCGATTTTCTCTGCTGCTAGGAATAATAATCATAATACTTTCTTATTTGTACGTGAAAGTACAAGTGGTGCTTACTCTTCTTAACCTCTCCAAGTGGCTACAAGAGGAGCTGTAGGGAGGATGTTTATCAGCATGATTCAAATGGAGTTGCAATGAATTCTTTCTCTGTCTTCCTGTGTCTGGACTCCTACATTTTATTAGATATGTATTTAGTTTGTTGATTAGTATTTTCCAGTGGAGCTCATATTAGCACTCAACTGTCATTTGAAAAGCCATCTTAATTATTTATGAGATTGCTTTTTCTTTTGTATTTACAAAGAAATACACTTTGCATATATTTAGGAAAGATGATTAAGGGATCAGTCATCAGGAACAGCTAGCGATGGCTTATACCAAAATGGTTATTGAGAAAGCAGAGAGATGAGGGGTAAAAATAAAAGATTTATTAGTCAGACGTAATGGGATATGCATGTGTTAGGGTGAGCGCATGCCCGGCTGATTGTAACCACAGAGTTTGCTGCTGGCGGGACTGAAGTGTCATGATTATTCCTGTCTTCCATAGAGTTGACACTGGGGCCGTTTATCTCGTTGGAGGGAAGGCATGTGGAAAGCTGATGGTATCATGTCCTATCGCAGTCTCACCGATAAGCATCAGAAATAATGGTTTTAGTAGTATTTGCAGATACGGAGGACTTGCAACTAGTGTATTAGGACTACCAACTAGTGTATTAGGCACATGGGTCTGATACTTCACTGTGGTTTTAATAGACACCAGCACCCTATGTTTTCATGACATGATGTTAAGAGCGATGGGGTGGGATCTGAGAATAAATGGCTTGTACTTTTAAGGAACACTGGAGAAACGGAGCTACTGTTAGACTCCCTCAAATAAACTCCATGGCTTTATGATCTGGTGTAGCTTTGGTGTTTGTGGGTGTTTCCCCTTTGAGAATAAAAGCTTAAATCCTTTAGTTTGACTTTATAGGTCAGAGGCCTGCGGTATGATGCCTTCTTTTATGCAGTGTGTGAGTGTTTGGGGGGGAGGCAAGCAGCACGTTATGCCTGCCTAAGTTGGAGACTTGGCTCGGGAAAGATGAGTCTTATTCAAGGCATTGCAAGTTATAGGACTCATCCCCATTGTTCTGAATGATCTTTAGCTAATTGAAAAATATAAAAACTATTAATATTATTAATAGTTGTAGATCATTGGGAAAAATTCATCTTAAATCAGCTCCTAGATTGGTTCCTCATTTCTTTGCTTTAAAAATTGTTTTTATGTGTAGTATTGGATTTTCAATAAATAAAGTGTGATATAAATAAGTCTGCGGACTAGCAAGAACTATATAAACCACTTGCTTAAATCAATAAGCACATGCACACACACACACACACAAAGGTAAAGATAAAGTTCTAGAGTTTCCCCTTAGGACACTTCCGTTTTCAAAATGGCACATTGTTATTATCCCCTGCAGATGGGGTTGGGTATTCATATTTGTTTCTCTTTAAGGCACAATGCTTAGCATTTAGCAATGAAGTATCTATGGTATGTGTTAAACCCACTTTGCAGATGAGGCATTGGATGTGAGCTGGGGGAAAAGGCTTGCCTAAGTTCACCTAGCTGGGAGCTATAGGGTGGACTGGGTATGAAGCCGTATTTCCCTGCTCCAAAGCCATCTTATAACCTAATCCAGAATTCCTGGTGTGTGTTGTGTAAAAAGACTGGCCTCTCTTTTATAAAGTCTTAGCCAAAGATTGTCTTCATGGAGGTTTGCATGTTCATATGTGAGCGCTTCTCTGTTCAGGGTAACGAGGGTCCCTGTGATTCCCCAGGAAAGAGAGTTTCCTGGGTCCCTTTTGGTAATCTGGTGGAGCTGATGAACCTCACTTCACCAAATTTGCTCTCCTTCCACTTCAAGTGGTGTATGGATATTTACTGTTCTGCTTGAGTTGCTTGTTTGACCTTTCTTGTCACAGGTTCTGAAAAGATTCTTTATCAGCTAATAAATGATGCATCCCCCTCATTAGCATAATTGTTGTTACAATATTCTGAGTTTTCTCTGTCTGCAGAATGCCCCAGACTTGTACCCAGTCCTATCCTTCAAGTTTTCCATTTCGTTTCTCATTCTGAACATTTTGCATTGACATAGTCTTGGGTACTATTCATTGTTCTTTGATCACTGTCTGTATGTCTTTGTTCTGCCTTCTTTTTTCCCAGCCTCCCTGGCTACTGCTCACAGTCTTGAACTGAATCTTTCAAACTTTATATCCATTGTCACCTTTGTGTAAGGAGGGCTGTGATTAACTGGGGGTTTTAAAGAATGGAAGTCAAGCACAGGTGGCTAGCTCCAAACCATTACTCCCAATCATGTGAAACCCAAAGCAGATGCATCCTTTCATTAATACAGGGTCCCCTGAGTTCTTATTAAGCAATTTTGACGTAGTTTTAAGAGATGGATTTCATCTTAAGATGGTGTTCAGCCAGTGGCTCAAAGGCCTGCTTCTGGCCACTAGGCATTTAGGCTCCATTACTTAAGAGGGGAAAAAGCATGCTAGAGACTGTTTTTCATATTTATTATGGGGCATTTACAGAGAGTCTCAGACATTGCAGGTGTTACATTAAGCAGAGAGGAGAAGCAGTAAAAGCTCCTACACAAGGACACATGCAGATCACAGCGTGGCTGGGGCAGCTTGTCTCAGGATGGGGCAGCGCACACTGTCAGAGCTTAGGGTTTATTTCAGGTGTGCATTTAAAATAGACTAATTTTAATTTGTAGGGATGCAGTGCAGTGGAGTAAAGGGAGCCTCAGCTCTGGAGTCATACAGACTCAGGATTGTATCCTGGTCCCCACACATGCTCACTGGCTATCCTTGGGCAAATCTGGTTATGTCTTTGAACCTTATTTTATTTACCTGAAGAATGGTGCTAGTAGTTGTTCTTGGTCATGGTGAAGATGAAGTGAAATAACACACACTGTGATCTTGTGATGTATGATAAGAAATACACATTTGGTCTTCCCTGTTTCTTGCGCCAGCTCCTAAAGGCCTTGGACTTTCCTAAGTGGTGGGAGCCCTAGAGGTGTCTTTTGTTGTGTGATTGAGTTGAGTTCTGGACCCCACCAAAGGATGAGGGCTGGTTTCTGCTGGAGACCATTGTGTGATCAGAGGCTTATAACTTCCAGTCCCACTGCCTGATCTCTGGGGTGGGGAGAGGAGCTGGAGATCAAGTTCAGTCATCAATGGCCAGTGACCCAATGAACCATGCCTTATGTAATGAGGCCTCCGTAAAAACCCAAAAAGGAGAGGGTTCATAAAGCTTCTGGATTGGTGAAAACGTGGTGCCCCTGGAGAATGGGTGCCCCTGCAGAGGGCAAGGAAGCAAGTGCCCTTTCTCACATACCTTGCCCTCTGCATCTTTTTTATCTGGCTGTGCCTGAGTTATATAATTTTATAATAAACTGGTGGCTGATGAGTAAAGTGTTAAGAATTCCATGAGCCGCTCAGGATGTCAGAAGACACTTCTGTGTTGTACAGAATGTGGCACACACGTGGTAAAGACCCAGGAGGTAGTAGCTTCAAGAGAGGCTAATTTGCTCAACACATCCCTAAATTAAACAGTCTCAGAAATCTTGTCAGAAAATGGTTTAAAAAAAAAAATAAATGATCAGCGTACTGGGGCATAGCCAAGCCTGTCTTCATCTTCCCGTTGATGTGTCAGTTAATACTCAGATGAGCTAAGGAACAAGGGAAGTTTCCTCCCATCCTCAGGGGTGGAGAGGTGGCTGTCCACCTCCCCGGTGCTGGTGATAGAGAGCTGGCTGGATTTTCGCAGAGCTGAGGGAGAGAAGTGGAGAAGAACTGACCCTGTGACCCCAGGGCACTCATCGGGCACTCGTCCCTGCCGCTTAGTCAGCTGGGGGGTACAGATGTGACTGGCTTTTGGAGACCCCTAAGAAATGAAGCCTCAGAGGTATCCATGGTGGTTTTAGAATCTATCCATAGATTCTTTGATACTCTTCTTAGGAGGTAGAGCGTGATTCTCTTCCCCTTGAATGTGGGCTGTACCTAGTGAGAACCTTAATGAATAGCATGTGGCAGAAATGAGGGACTCCCAGAGAGGGTCATAGAAGGCATGTGGCTTCCTCCTTGCTGTCTTGGATCACTACCTCAGGGGGAGGCCAGCTGCCGTGTGTTGTGAAGACACTCACGTGTCCCTGTGGAGAGGCCCACTTGTCGAGGAACCCAGGCCTCCCACCCAAAGCCTCCTGAGTGGGCCTTCTTGGAAGCCTCCTCAAGCCTGCAGATGACTTCTGGCTGTCAGATTGACAGCGACCTCATGAAAGAGCTTGAGTTAGACCCATTCAGGATGCCTGACCTGTAGAAACTTGGTGAAGTCAGAAATGCTTAGTGTTTTAAACCTCTGTGCTTTGGGGAAGTGTGTTGCACACCATTGGGTAACAGGCACTGGGGCTATGACTTCGTGGGCAGAAGGATCTCTGGAGAGGAGCTGGCCAAGTTCAGAGGACAGGACCTGAACACTTGCCCAGTGATTGCTTCCAAATGCAAGTTCCTGGGTGGTGTCAATTGTCCAGTCCCCTTTTCTGGCTTCTTTCTGATGTGCAGACCACTCACATGGCATCAGCATCCCTGAGCAGAGATCCTCCAACTTTGGTTTATACTCCTACAGTAATGGGCAAGCTCCTCCCACCCCAGGTAGCCCTCGTATTTCTGTGCACCTCTCAATTATAGCGTTCTCGCTCACATTGGAAGGCGGCATCTTTCTCTGAGTGTCTCCTCCGGCCCTGGTCCTGTCCTCTGAGTTTCCCTGGGCTGCCTTCTCATCAGAATCTGCCTGATGCCTCCATCTCTCAAAATCCCTAAATAATAAATCAAAAGTTATTGAAGACTTCGGGTTACTAAAAGTTGGCGGTCAGGCTGGCCCTTCTCTCTGCTCTGCAACCTCTGTACTCTTTTATTATTGGAGTCTGGGTAGCGCCCGGTAAGGCTTGGCAGCTGGGGAGAGCTCCGTCTGTTCCGGCATCCTTCAGCGGGCAGCAGATGCGGAGCTCAGACCGGCTTTGCCTTCCCTGGAGTTAATGAATCAGTGTGAATGAAGAGCACGATCTCTTTTAAATGACTAAAGAACACTGCGCTCATTTACCCAGCAATTCTCAGAGTCTAATTGTTCCAACTACAATGTGATCTGTAAACTGGGTAGCTGGGAGAAACTTCAATGCATCTTTGTAACGGCTTTGTTGTTGTTTATTGAGAGGGACTAATTAACTTTGATTATTGCACTAATATTGTGGCACTTTGACAGCCTTTCAGATTTATGACTCGGGGAAAATAAACAAATGAAATGCAGGTGCTGGAGCAGAAAGAATAAGTTATTACTGAACTTTAATTACTTGGAATGTGTAGCCAGGAGAGAATTAGTTGATGAATTACAGGATGCTTAAAATCTACATCAAATTGTAAGCAATATGAAGACAAAAATGAAGGAGGGGGTGGGAGGGTGCTATTTTTTAAGGCAGGAAGGGAGAGGACACATTTGTAGTGGTCTCTGTAGTGTTTCATTGGTTAATCCCGGTGGTTTCCAAGGCTGCAGAAACTTGAAGGTGCCACTCAAACCCCTTCCCTGACCCAGAGCTGCTTAACTGCAGAGTCACCATTGAATTTGTTTGAAATACAGATGCTTGGGCCCCACCCCAAAACCAGGGATCAGAGTTCTTGGACGTGGGACCCAGCAGTCTGTGTTTTGCAGTCCCTCCTGGAGCTTCTGATTCACGCAAAAGTTGAGAAGCACCACTCTACAATTCTCAGGCTGTTTCATTGATTGTTGATTTTTTTTTTATTATTATTATTATAAAAGAACAGGGACAGATTTTTATCTTTGCTTACAAAAATTAGGTGTTTTCATAACCTGGTTTGCCAACCAACGCAAAGATTTTCAGACTGTATTTTTAAATGGTGCAACTATTTATTAAATATTTACTATGTACTTGGTATAGTGGGTGATAAAAGTTTAGGCTATTGTCATTACCATGCTCACTGGGTACTGATATGGGTTCTAGTACCCAGTGAGCATGGTAAGAATGGTACTTTTAGGACTCATGAAAGATGCGTTCCTCAGGGGCTTCCAAGCAGGAGAAGGGGCTATTGGCAGACTCTAGTCGGCTGAAATGGGGTGGTGGGGAAGAGCATGAGCAGAGGGAATGGGGAATAGTCAGGTTCGGATGCCGTGCTGGGGAGGAGGCTGGCAGTTGCCACTTGAAGCCAGATTGTTCAGACCTGCAAATTCTGTTCTCCCAGGAGAATGGGCTCTATTCTCTCGGTCCTGACAGTCACTCAAGGATCCACGTAGGCAGGATGCAGGTCCACACCTGGTAATGCAGTGAGATGGATGCTCAGACTGAAATAGAGAGGGGGACATTGAGGCCGGAGACCCCGTTAGTCAAGTCCTGGGTCAGCAGAGATCAGGTGGTAGCCATGAGCTGTAAAGGATGAGACCAGTGCTCACTCTACTTGCTTATTTATTATTCAGACATTCAAAGATTGCTTTTAAATCCATCAGCTGAGTCCTAAAGGATAAAAATAATCATTCTTCCAGTGTCTCCTGCTCTGAGAACCTTTAACAAATTATGGGGGGCAGATAGCCCTCATTCTTAGAAACTCTGTGAAAATAGAAATGTGTTTACTTATCTGCAACCCTCTCTCAGGAGTAGGGCAATCAGACAATTTCTTATTCAAATCAGGAAATGCTGAGAGCCAGAGGAGGGGCTCTTAAGAATTAGGCTGGGAGAGCAGGCATACACCAGAAAGGGAACTATCAAGTCTGAGCAGCCTACTTCTGAGCACGTTGTTCCAGTAATCCTCGCCTGAGTGAGGGTCCCCACTGCGTGCCCAGTCTGGCCGTACTCCATATAAGGGGCAGGTCCAGCTTCTGAAGGGGCCAGTTTGAGCCTCACGCCGGCCTTAGTCCCTGTAGTTCTGGGTTGTTTCCTGTTAGCAGTTGTGCTTTCAAAGTGCTGCTGCTGCCACTCAGAAGAGCTCGGCCAACCTCCTGCCCAAGACCGTCCCTGTTTTTTGGACAGTTGCAAATGTGACTGCAACTCCAGATCTTCAGTTGTCAGGAGTCAGCTAAGTTCTTATTTCAGAGACCCTTCCTTTCGTCTGATTTATCCCACCGTCTGGAACCTTTCAATCCCCCCTCTTGTGCATACTGGTTGGTATTTGAGGAGTGGGAGCACATTTCAGGGTTAGACTGAGCCAGACCCTTTCACAAGGCAGATCTACCCAGAATGCCATTTAGAAATAAGTAGTGGCCATTCTATAATAGCATTTGTTTGGGATGGTTCACAGCTTGCCTGGACTATAAATGTGGAGAACTGAGAGCTAGTTAAAAGTGTATTTTTGGCTCTGGATAAATTTGCATTATTGGTGGAAATGCCGGGGCACTTGGCAGTGATGTCAGTGATCTTAGTTGTATTACAGGCTTGAGCCGCTGATTATGGCATCCTTGCAGATCTGCCAACACAGATGGTTTTGGGGAGACATCAAAGAAGAGCACAACTAATTCTACATTACTTTCAAGTGTACATTAAAAATAAAGTCGGTCGTAGTCATGTATGACCCACTGGGTTTTGCATGATTCTTTTAGCCATTACTTTTAGGAGATATAACAAAGATGTGAGCCGCTTTATGCAAGAATGATGTAATGAGAAATTCAGACGTGAATTAGTGAAGCTGTTTGTCTTTTTAGGGACAGTTACCTATTAACATCATATTTGAGTGTACTATGTTTATATGGTTTATATAAAATGATTGAATTTTAAGATTGGAAAGACTTTCTGAGACCAGCCAGTTTAACTCCTTAACATCTGACAGTTGAGAAAACAGGTCCAGAGAGGGTAACTGACCAGTCCAGTGTTACTTAGGCAGTTAGGTCTTCTTTGAGACATATTATCATGCTGTCTACTTACTTCTTGCAAAAAAAAAAAATGTATATATGTATAGGCTTTTAAAAAAGCCTAGAATTGCCTGTAAGACAAAAATATAAGGACCTGACACTTAATGCTCAGTTGGGTGGTTTGCTTGATTCCTCTCCTTATTTTTATGATAATAATGATGATGATAATGGTAGCTAGCACTGTGTGCCAGTCAGTGTGCAAAACACTTGAAATCCCTAATTCAACTCATCTTTTTAGCAACCCTGTTGGGTAGCTAATATTATGAATCCTGTTTGCAGAAGAAGATATGAGGCACAGAGAAGTTTAGGACCTTGTCTGAGCTCACACAGCATGGAAGCAGCAGAGATGAAATGCTGTAGGAAGACAGGAGCCTTGCCCCTTTTATTCTTCTTTGTATGACCCCAGCATGTAGCCTGTTGCCTGGTCAATAGGAAGGATTTAGGTGTCTTTGTGGAGTGAATGACTGGGAATGCAACCAGCTGTTGACAGTTGGGCCTTGCTGGGCTGGTTATAACCCAAGCAGCAGCATCCCGTCACTGTGGGGAGGGACGGTTTGGTTGGTTCGTTTTTGGAGACTAGACCAGCAGAAGGTGCAACCAGATTATTTTTCTGAAGTATTGAGCTGTGCAAATTGATTTTCACTTTGATGCTACTGTGGTGCCCTCAATTCTTCAGCTGCCTTCTGGCTAGTTAAAGAAGGACTCATTGTTTATGGGACATGGTGTTAAGCATACTGCAATTCCATTTCTTTGAAATTCATGGATCCTGATTTGGGAAATCTCAGTTAACCAGCTTCTCCAGCTGTTCTGGAGCAGTGGGATTGGCTGCAGTGAGGACTGGACTCCTAAATCAATTTGGTTTTGAAGCGCAGGAGAATGGATCACTGATATAGAGAGGTCAGCTCTGAGGGTGGTGGGCACTGGTGAAGGGCCAGTGCATGGATCCAGGAGACTTCTGGTCTCTTTTGGAGAGTGTGTGTGACTGAGAGAGAGAAGGTTGACCAGAAACCAGTACCTGCTTATAAATGAAAAGGCCTCTGATGGTGCTGGGCTTTTGGAGGTGAACATAGGAACCTTCTCATTTCCGATTACCCAGGTCAGAAAACCAGGTTGGGTTGGCTTTACTTCTTACGTTCCTTTCCTTTTCACTTAATAAGCAAATTGTCCAGAAGCCTGTCAAGGTAAACATATACTGAAAGAGAATGAAGGAGAGAGACGGAGAGACAGAGAGAGACATCAGGGGTTTGGGGAAACAGACATACCGAGAAAGACAGACACAGGCACACAGAGAAGGTGGGCACTGAGAGGAGGGACAGAAATCAAGGCACAAAGAGAGACCAAGGGAGGAAGAGAGAGAGGGAGAGAGGGAGACAGGGAGAGAGAACACCTCTCGGGAGTGTGTCTATGGAGCTTCTTAGTGCCAGCCTCTGCAGGATGGGTTTGATCACTGTTTCTAGCATTCTCTGATCATTTCTTGCTTAGAAAGGAGGAAATTAGAATTGTTGAGCTATGATTTGTTTTAATCAGAAAGAAACTGTCTAACATAAATCTCCTGGTGAGTGCTGGAAAAGCCCTAAAGCGGCTGGGGGAAAAATATCGATACTTTGCAAAGGAGGAATGATTGTTCCAATTCGTGGCTTAATTGACTTTAAGCCTTAATGAAGCTCAGGCCAGCTCTGCTGCACACACTTCCTAGTTGGGCTCGACAGTGGAACCTGCTCCGGGAGAGGTGGAATTTAGGGTGGTTATGTGGTTCTTTGTTATTGATGCCACTTTCTAATTGTGTGGGGCTACCTAATGCCGGATAGCAATTTTTTTTTTCCTATGAAAAGAGTAAATTTTCTTTTCTGACTAACACAGTAGTTTATTTTGAATTATACCTCTTTCTATTGAATGCATTCATTTACGTTAGATTTTTGTTCCCCAGGTGAAATTTCACTGATACTTTATAATTAAATATAGATTTCTTAAAAAGATAGTAGATGTTTTAAATTTATAAGTGGACAAACTGGGTGTATATAAAGACTTTACTGAGGAGGAGTAAATAACTCACCTGATCAACATGATGGCTGTTTTCAAGGTTTCCTTTTGCATCGCGACTCCCTGTTCAGCACCTTGGCACCGGCCTGGAGGCTTGGAGGGGCTGCTAAAACTCAGTCATGTCATCTGTGTAAAAGGATTGATCTGTAAGATACGTTACGTGGGTATAAGCAACAGACTTGGGATCCAGTCGGCCTGTGTTCAAATCCTCTTTCTGCTGTTTACGAATCAGTCGGCCTGGGTCCTTGGAATGGTACCTGGGTGCCTGGTGTGTGCTCTCCAAGTGTGTGCTCTGCAAGGATAAGGAAGATTTTTGGGGGCTCCTGTGAGGTATGGCCCCGGGCTGCCTGTCCAGGTTCATCTCTTTCCATTCTCTTCCTGTTCTCACTTCTCAAGATACTCACTGTTCCTCCCAAACCTCCTAGTGTCTCTGTTTCTCAGCCCAGAATGTTTTCCTTTTCCCTAGAAGGACCCCAACCAAGCTTGTCCACCTAACCATTCCCTCACATCCTGCAGGTCCCCTCCCATGGGTGTCCTTCCCACAAAACTCTCCCTCTCTGCGGCCCTCCTGCCCCCCTCCCTCTGAGTCAGGTGCTGCCTTAAGGCACTAGCCCTGTGGCAGTGGGTAAGGAAGCAAGGGTTCCTGACTCCAGGGAGTACGGTCCATGCTCTGGTTATGCATTGCTTGTTCGCCAGGGTCTCCTTACTAAGCAACATACATGTGTTACACCTTTTCCTAGGCCAGGCATCCCCCTAGACTCTGAGCACATGTAGATACATAAGACATTGTCCTTGCCCTCAAGGAGTGTAGGTGTGTTGACAGACGTATAAATTAACAACAACAACAATAATGTGAATACTTTGGTAGGAGTGTGTGTATGTGGGCGGGTGGGGAGGAGAGCAAGACTTGGTTTATGGTGTGAGCTCACTTGGTGCTTGGGCAGGAGCAGATTCAAGGCCTGTGTTTCTCATCACTTTTGGATGGTGTAGCACTGGCCAGGTGGAAGTATGAAGATTTCTCTTTGACTCTAGCTGTCCGGTTAGTGATAACAAGCACAGAGTTTGGCATCAGCCCAACTGAGGTAGGAATCCTGGCTGTTGTTCACAGGCTGTGTGTGATCTCAGTCAGGGTGCTCCTCTGTGTACCTCTTGATCTAACTGTGGAAAATGGAGATCCTGCGTCCCTGAGTGCTAGGAAGCTTGTCAGGCGTAAATAGAGAGCAGTGCCCAGCCCCTGACCCGTGCTCAGTAACACGTGCCAAGTGCTGCTCACCATGTGGACAGCTTCTGAATATCACCTCCCCATGCCTTGCATGCTTTGGGTTCTAACGAACCATTATGGCGTTCCTCCCTTCCCCTCTTCCTGCCAGGACCCCTTGTGCCCACGTGGGGCTGGCCTTCCGAGTGCCACACAGAGCCTGCAGTGGATTGGCTTTGCGCTCAATAAAGCTTCCTCTCTGTGGCATTGTATTTTGTAGGACAGTGACAGTTTCCAGAAACCTCTGGTCTCTGAGCCAATTTGGAGAAAATTGTATCATTCTCTGTGCCTCTCGGCTCATATCCTAAATGGCTACACAGACACTTTGGGCAGGCTTCAACAGCTTCACATCAAGGATTCCATCACGGCTCTGAAATAAAAACATCCCCTCATTGCTCCTGGGAACGCCTCCTCCCACGAGGTTGTAAGGTCCTCCAAAAGGCAGAAGCCACTTCCCATGCCCAGTGCCTCCCCCTGTGAGGACTGAGAGAAAGAGGAGCTTCCAGGACCCCAGGCGTTTAGATGCCCTTCCAGCTGCTGGTAGGATCAGTCTTATGAAGTCTTCAGAGAAGTGGTTTCGTGTTCAGATTTCGTGGAGGCTGGCTGGGAGGGGCCACGGTCTAATGCAGTGACTCACTGTGTCATTTCTCATGCTGTCACAGAAACTGACCTCATAGCACCATGGTCACCTTCTCCCGAGCAAGGACCCTCCTGTAGAAATAGTCATGAATTTGGTAACTTACAGTCATCAGGGTTTTATGATTTGTGGAGGATTTATATCTGAAAGAAAATGGATGAATTACAAATATTAAACAGCTCAGCCGGCACCCGCATGATGAATTGTTGAGATCTCTTTTTTCCCCTTCTTCATGCTATAAACATATGGCATGAATTTTCTGCTCTCATTACAGATGCTGAGAGAAGGCAAAGACAAATATTTATATTACATTCATGTTTTACAGTAAAAACACTGTTCAGTTTGTTTATACAGTTCCACTGTTAGAGTTTTTATGGCTGGTAATGAAACCACTGTAAAAGCGAGCCTGGGTTATACAGCAGATGTGATAAGCCCTGATGTTCGGGGAGACACCCTGGATGGAATCGTCGATGTCACATGCACGGAGACAACAACTGAATTATGTGTTAGGACAGGCCAGACGATGCTGTAATAACAAACAACTTTGAAATCTCTGGGGCTTCAGAGAACAAAGGTTTGTGTCCTTCTAGAGCTCTGGTTCCATCGCGAGTCACCGGGTGGCTGTGTCTAATGGGGGCTCACTTGGCCTCGGGGACTGGCAGAGCAGCCCAGGGTGCTGGAGACCGTGACACAGGAAGAGAAAGGCGTGCTGACCCCATGCACCGCTTGGCATGCTTCTGCTTGGACGCGTCACTGTCACGTCGGCTCCCATTCCAGCTTCAGGTGCGGGGGTGGGGAGTGCACCCACCACGGTGCTCAGGGAGGTGGAGAGCTGCAGCGTCAGAGGGCAGCCCTCAACACTCCCTTCCGTGGTTACTTCAAGCCTGTCTGTGGTTATGCCACTGATCTTCCGTGTCTGAGACAACTCTGAGCCAGAACGGAACAGGAAAGGCATGGAAGAGCCTCCTGCTGACTGTACCCAAACTCCTTAAAGTTGTTGAGACTCTCTCTCCATTTCATGATGATCTGGATAAAAAGGATCCACAACTGTTCCCAGAAAAAAGATTTCAAGGCCACAAAACTTTTTCAAGTTGAGCTTTGATTTTGGCTTTCTTTCCCCTTCTTTCCTCCCTCCCTTCCTTCCTTCTTTCTCTTCTTTCTTAACACATTCCTGTGTGGAAGGGTATCCTCATGTCACTAAGTAGGCCCCGATTGCTGGCGGTAACCATTGGTTCAAAGGAAATAAAAAGCTTTAATTGTGAAAACAGCTCAAATGAGTTTTATTTTTATTTTTCAAAGATTTATTTATTTAGTTTTGAGAGAGAGAGGGATGGGAGATGGAGGAGTGACAGAGAGAGAGAGAAACTCAGGCAGACTCTGTGCTGAGCAAGGAGCCAGGCATGGAGCTGTATCTGAAGACCCTGACGTCATGCCCTGAGGCGAAATCTTGTCAGATGCTGCAAGTGGGTGCCCTGAAAACAGCCCAGGTGACTTCTGGTGGCAATGTAAAGGTGGTGTCGGGAGCCCAACAGTCCCCTGTGGTAGCCACTGACCACGTGTGGCAGTTGAATGCCTGGCACAGATTGACTTGGTTTGTAAGTGTAAAATAAAATACCTGTGCGATTTTGAACACTTAGTGTGAAAAAATGTAGAGATTTAGCATTTTTTTATTGCTTTCATGCTGAAATGATGTTTTAGATGTACTAGATTAAGATGTTATTAGAGTTAAGTTCATCTGTTTTCTTTTTACCTTTTTTGGATATGGCTGCTAGAAAATGTAAATTACACATGGGGCCTGCAGTATTTCTACTGAACAGCACTGGTCTAAAGGGCAAGCATCAGGGAGAAAAACAAAGGACTATCTGCTGTCTTTCTCTCAAATCACTAATTGTTAGAACTCAGTTTAACCTGGCAATTTATGTCCTTTGACCTGTTGGCATTTTCTACCAGACTTAGTTTTTCTAAAAAGCCTTTTAATTCAAAATAGTTTTGGACTGTCAGAAAGTTGCAAAGACTAGTACCAAGAGTTTCTGATTATCCCTCCCCCAGCTTCCCCAAATAACTACATCTGATCAGCCCTGGTGCGGTAATCACATCTGGGAAACCCGCATTGGTACAGTGCTAAGAAGAGCTTGCATTCCAGCATATCCTCATTTGTGTGTGCGTCTGTAGGTCTATGAAGTGTTATCCCACATGTATAATCATACATTCATATTTGTGTACCCACCACTCACTATTAGGATACTGGACTATTTTATCACTCCAAAGAGACACCTTTCGTTTTTATTCTTGGAGTTACTTCTTAACCAGGGCTGTTACTGAGGGTAAAACTTCTAGGCAGTGCAGTAGCACAAGATGCTCTTGGCCCCGAGAGGTGTGTTCATTTGCCTGCTTATCCTATCCTTAGCATGTGGCTGAATCATGCCAAGCTTTACAGGAGGTCTTGGGCAGGCACAATGAAGGAAAGCCTGCTCTCAGTGAACCCATGTTCTTTGGACAACGAGTTTGATCAGAAGGTAAGGCATAGCATATTAGAAATAGGTGCCTTGACCTGCTGAAGACAGGAGAATAGCCCCAACTCTCTTTCCCAGGCCTCAGGACTTAATGTCTCTTGCCCTTCCTTTACCTCGCCTTAGCCAAGGTGGTTGCTTTCTTGCCAGGTTTTCAAGGAGAAAGGAACACCCTTCCCCTCAACAGGCATTTTGCGTGATTTATATAAGTCGGGTGTTCTGTGAAATTTGTACTGGATCTCACTCCCGCAATTACAGTGTTGAGGTTTCATTGTTTTTGTTGTTTTTTTGTTTGTTTTGATTTGCTCTCTGTGTGTGTGTGTGTGTGTGTTTAAGAACAGCCTCAGAAATTACATTTTGAAAACTTTGGAAATAGTTGTGTTTTTTGTATTGGAGAGCTTTTTTAAATGACAAGATTGACTAGGTTTTTGTTTCAATGTCTATTTAAAGTCTTTCTTGATATGGGTATTTGTGTGCTAGGTTTGTATCCATTTCTTGTTAAGGTAGAGGACAAGGCATCATAATTTTTAACATGCCGTGGAGAAGCACTTGTCTGCATTTTCTCCAGGCTCAACAACTCAGAGACTGGAGACCTAAATCTCCTCTGTGTCCCTTTCTGTTTTCCCACATCATTTTTATTTTTTTTTATTTTTATTTTTTTTAAATTTTAACAATTTTTTTTCTTTAAAGATTTTATTTATTTGACAGCGAGAAACACAGCCAGAGAGGGAACACAAGCAGCGGGAGTGAGAAAGGGAGAAGCAGGCTTCCCGCCGAGCAGGGAGCCCGATGTGGGGCTCGATCCCGGGTCTCCGGGATCATGCCCCGAGCCGAAGGCAGTCGCTCAACCAACTGAGCCACCCAGGCGCCCCTTCCCACATCATTTTTAAACATATCATCAAGCTGCAGACACAGTAGTTCTTGGTTTCACTTTGCCTGAACAAAGCCGGAGGATTGTGTCCACCAGCTCTATGGGTGATACATCAGCATGGCATGCTTTAGATTTTATTAATCCAGCAGTGTGTTCTCGCATCCTGCCGAAGGATGAAATCTTACTTGCAGTGTTTGTTTTCCACTTTAGGATCTCTTGTGGCTTTGGAAAAATTAAACTAACAGAAAGTAGTTATTGACATACACTTGGTGGCCATGAGAGTACCATGATGATGGACAAGAAATCTAATTTCTTTGAGCCTGAGCCTCTACATGTGTGAATTAAAGAGACCAGTAGTATCTCATATGATTTGTTGTATTGGTACGTGAGCATCCAGTATCTGGTGTAGTGTGAGGCACACTGGTGACATTCAGTAAACTGGATTTCTGTCCACATGATTATCATGTATTGTAATAAAATAAGGGAAAGCCTCTAAGCGTGGGACCTGCCATATATGGGTACTCAGTGAATGCTTGCATTTCACGTCCTTTCACTTGTTTGGTGAGTGAATGAGTGAGTGAATGAATGCACTTGAATTCTGCAGCCTCTGTTTCTTCTTGGAGATTGACGGAAACTCTAAATAACCCTAATAGGTAATATAGAACCAAATCAGAAAATGAATAAAGCAGTGTATGGAATCTAGATGAATTTTTGTTTTTTCCCTTTTGATTTCATTTTTCCCCCTCTTAGTCTCTCTTTTTGTATGATGTAAATGATTGCACTTGAACAGCTTCTTGGGTGGAGGCGAGAGGGTTGCAGGGATGGGTGCTTCCCAGGCATTTGAGACCTCCTAGAGCTTCCATTTCCATTAAGCATTATGGATACATTCCAAGAGTTTAATTAATATAACATCTCTTCATTCATTGTAATTCCTCACCAGGGTTATGAGAACTTGGGAGTGTTTAGTTTCTTATTTGGTTGATGAAAAGGTACTTTCTATGGTTTTCCAACTAGCTGTTTACCATGGAATTTAGTACTTGTCAGTGAACGTTAAATCAATACAGCTAAAGTAACCAAAGTGGTCAGAAGAGCTTTCATCCAAACATAGAAGACTAGTTTGCTTGCCTCAGTTGGGAAAAATAAGGTTTTAAGGCTACAGATTGGAGTAATAGGGTCATATTTGAAAAATCCCAGAGTAGTAGGAGTATTACTTAGAAGTTTTGAGGTACTAAAATTAGAAAACATTAACAGTAATACTTTATATAGAGGGCACTAAACAGTGAGCCGTTATGATATGGTCCAGGCTGAAAAGTTATTGGTTTACAGAAGGGTGTCAAAAGATCTATGGATTTTAAGATCCCTAATGGATATTGTGTGTGTGTGTGTGTGTGTGTGTGTGTGTGTGTGTGTGTGTTTATGTGGTGGGGAGACACGTATTTTGAAATCATATAAATTATTTTTCTTGGGGCCATTGGAGAAAATGGAACCTACATTTGATGAAGTGTGGCACATCTTCTGTTTTGATTCCATGCTTGGCTAACCATGAAGATTAGATTAGATCCTGCTATAAAACTACTTTGGAGGGATGAGAGGGAGGGTGGGGAGTGTCAGAGAAAGAGAGCAGGATGAGGGGGCAGAAAGAATTTGGAGGGGCAGGCAGAGGTGAGCTTAGTACCAGAGTTGCTGATAATCCTGTTGAGGCTGAATTCAGTTTAAGCTGTGGCTGAGAGGGAGCAGCTCATCTGCAGGACAGAGTTGCAGGAGGCAGGTTTGGAGCTGAGTTATGCCAGAAACAGGAAGGAGGTTGGGTTCTTGGGCCAGGAATTGGTAGATTCCAGAGGCAAGTTGTGACAAGTTCATGGGAAGGATCTTTAGGACTTCAGCAAACCTGTGTGTTGGGGGTCCTCCTGGGAATCTGTGCCCTCGTAGCCCAGCCCCTGGGGCTTTGCTTTTCACCCCTGCTTATTGGTAGTCATTGATAATTTTGCTGTTCTGATGATATAGCACAGAGGGTACCTCCGTTTCCATCTTCTTTGTCGGAGCAAGTTCATGAGGAAAACGTGTGTGTCCTTGCTACAGTGCTGCTCTTTTGTCCATTTTCATGGCCATGTGAAGAGGGTCATAAGTAGAGCCATACAAAGAGCATATAAAATAGGGACAGTAACCGTTAAATCTATTTTTTGAAAAAGAGAAGGGATCAAGGAGTTAGTGGGAAAGCCAGTGGCTGACATAATAATAACTAAACACTCTTACCTTTCTATAACAGCACCCTCCCACCCACAGCTTCCCCACTGTGGCAGTTGTGGTCTTGTCCAGCACCTCATCCCACCCTCATCAGTTACAGCTCCATCCTGGGAGACTGTGGAAATCAAGGTGTTGGTGGCATTTTGCATGAATGAGTTTGGGTCGATTATGGTACATATCACCCAAGTAGTTTGTGCCAAGACGGGCGCTTGGCTTAAGCCAGACCAATCAGTAGTCAGCGGAGAAGATGCTGTCTTTTCTGAGGCACTGGGAGCTAGAAGGATGTTCCTATGGGCTTCTAGCACCTATGTTTCCTGCCACAAGCAGATAGAGTAAGAAGGGCGAAGGCAAGGTGAACTGGGAGAGACCTAAAGACTACCTTTGTGTGCTTCCCCCCTGGCCTTGTCGTATTATGGAGCTGATAAACCCCCCTTCGTGTGTGGGCTGGTTCGGCTGGGTTTCTATCACTTGCAATCAAATCACTCATATCTAGTCAACCTGGTGATGTTTTGCCATCCAAGGACTGGGCCTAGTTGGTCTCTTACTCTCAGTTTCTCCTCCTTCCAGCCTCTAAAAGCTGTAGCTCATGTCTGTTCCAGTCAGTTGTATTCTACAAATATGGTCGGAGGTGGAGTTGGGCCCCATTGAGAGTGATTTGGCTGAGATCCTGCATCTTTTGTTGGCTGCCTGTGGTCACACCTGTACTACATGGGGAAATCATATTGAATTTGGGTCACAACCGCTTGGTTTGAATCCCAGCTCAGCTTCTAAGTGGATGCCCAACCTGAACCAGGTAATTAATTTCTGAGATGACACTGTCTATTCATGGATTGTGAAGTGACTCTGCTAATGATGGGAAGTTCTGGACACAGTGCTTTCTGTATCACAGGTTCGTATACTTTAGTTCCCTTTGTGTTGTCCCTCCAAACTCCACTTGGTATTGACTTGGGACCCAGGCCATCAGGAATCTGATAATCCTATGGCTTTCTCAAGGGCCTTCATTTTAGTCTGGAGCGTCTGGTCTTAAATGTCCCAACACTAAGGATGAATACCAGCTTCTGGCTTACTTGTTTCATTTTCTACTCTCTTTTAAAAGACAGAATTAGAATAAAATGTATTTTATGTGCTCTCTTCTGAACCCCTGTGATGAGGACTACATTGGATGAGGTTGCGCTGCTGGACCACAGGTCATCACCCACCAAGACTAGTGCCAGCAGCCACATGGCACCTTCGGTGAGAATTAGGAAAGGTTCCCGGTTCCCCTCCTGTCCCATGGTGCACAGCCCCTCACCAGCTGGGTGCACAGCCAGGTGAACACAATGCAATCTGGACCTTGCTGGTCCACTTGCCACTTGGACCATGCTGTTGAGTTGAACCCAGTAGCTTGGGTGATCTTCCTCTAGTCACAGGTAGGGAATACAGAAAAAGATACTTTCTTTCTTTTTTTTTTTTCTTTAAGATTTATTTATTTACTTGACAGAGAGAGAGAGAGAGATCACAAGTGGGCAGAGAGGCAGGCAGAGAGAATGGAGGAAGCAGGCTCCCCGCTGAGCAGAGAGCCCGATGTGGGCCTTGATCCCAGGACCCTGAGATCATGACCTGAGCCGAAGGCAGAGGCTTTAACCCACTGAGCCACTCAGGCGCCCAGAAAAATATACTTTCTAATATATATATATATATTTGAGCTTTCAACAAAATGCTCCAAAAACATGTCAGATGGTCTCAATATTTTAGAAATTTCCATTTTAAGAACCTTGGAAACCTGTTTTGTACACATTATATATCTCATCCCACATAAATATGTTAATTTGATTTTATTCCGTTCGCTCTCTCTTTTTTTCTCCCATCCATGATTCCTGTTTTTATAGCTACAGTTTGGTGAAATTAACATGGATTTTCCACATGGGGCCAGTTGTGGATGGGGATTTACAGCAAGGGAGGTTCTTGATCCTTGGAAGGGATGCCTATCCAAGACCGGATTTGAGAATGGCATTTCAGAGTAGTACAAGGAAGACTGGAAATTGCAGCTCTGTGGAAAAATGGATTGGAATAGGTTAGGAGTGGTTCTCAGAATTTCTAGGATATTTGACCACAGGAGCAACTTACCTGAGGAATGATGGAATGTTTGTGCTGGGAATATTTTTAATTAATACCCTTTGGTTATATTGAAAGTAGGACACAGAAAACACCAAATTGATAAGGAATAGCCTATAGTTATAGGGAGGATAACAAAGATGAGGCTATTTATTTATCTTTTAAGGAAGTTAGTTAACTTATTTCTGTTTCTTCATATATAAAAGGAGAATAAGGGACATCTGGGTGCCTCAGTCACTTAGGCATCTGCCTTCAGCCCAGATCATGATCCCAGGGTCCTGGGATTGAGTTCCACATTGGGCTCCTTGCTGAGCAAGGAGCCTGCTTCTCCCTCTGCCTGCTGCACCCCCTGCTTGTACTCTCGTGCTGTTGCTCCCTCTCTCTTTTGCGCTTGTGCTCTCTCTCTGGTAAATAAATAAATAAGGTCTTTAAAAAAATAAATAGAAGGGTGATAAAAATAAGCCCCATGTTGCTGGGTTTTGTGAGGACATAGTGGGTATTCATAACAAGTTAGAACAGTGCATGGCACATAGTAAACACTTCATAATGTTACTGGTCTTTTGCTTTTTTCTTTTTAAAGATTTTATTTATCTGACAGAAAGAGTACAAGCAGGGGGGAGGAGCAGGCAGAGTGAAAGAGAGAAGCAGGCTCCCCACAGAGCAGGGAGCCCAATGTGGGTCTCTATACCAGGACCCTGGATCATGACCCGAGCTGAAGGCAGATGCTGAACCTACTGAGCCACCCAGGTGCCCCTGGTCTCTTGTTTTTAATGAGTAACCATTTGTTACTCTAAAGCTCTTAGTATAGATAGTGGTTGAAAATGTTCTCTTCCTGGGGCGCCTGGGTGGCCTCAGTCGTTAAGCCTCTGCCTTCGGCTCAGGTTCTGATCCTGGAGTCCTGGGATTGAGCCCTGCATCGGGCTTCCTGCTCGGCGGGAAGTCTGCCTCTCCCTCTCTCGCTACCTCTGCTTGTGTTCCCTCTCAATCTGTTTCTCTGTCAAATAAATAAATAAATAAATAGATAGATAAATAAATAAATAAATAAATAAATAAATAAAATCTTAAAAAAAAGAAAATGTTCTCTTCCTTTCCCATGTTCTGGCAGTAAGTATAAAAAGAAAACCTTTTATCCTTTAGATGAGAATTTATTATGGTTTTAGGGCTGCTATTGTTGAGTATGATGAATTCAGTGACTTATGTAAAACACACCAATATGATTTGAACCTTGTGGTAGAAATCTAACTGGCAAGGTTAGTGTATGAGTCAACTTTTGTTGCTGTAACAAGTAAACCAGAAGTTTCAAGAGGTGACAAAAACAAATAGGTATTTCTTTGCTCATGACACATGAGGGCTGAGGTTGGCTGTGGTTCTGCTTTCTTAGCTGGGCTTCCTTGAGCTGTTTCTCATGACTTCTCATTGGGCCATGCTGTTCTCATAACAGAGGGCAAAGTTCAAGGGATTTTGGTTCAGACCCTGATGTAGCTTATGTCTGATTCATATTCAAGTAGCCATATCAAGTCTCATGGTCTAGACTGACGACAGTGGGGTGGGAAGGTGTATTCCACCTACAAGAAAGCATAGCAAAGGCAAGGAGGGAACACTATTATAAGGAATCCAAAATACAGTACACCAAACATGGTTTTCTTAACAGTGGTACCATTTTTCTTTCCTAAAATACTGCTTTACCAGTTTGCTTATCCTTTTAGTTTAAACTCTTTTTAGCAGTTAAAACCTAAATACACACATGTCGGAGGGAGGGAGGGAGGACAAACTGAAAGAGTCAGGAAAATATTGAAATGAAAATATTGAAAATATTGAGAATGAATCCAGTGGTCTTTGCAGTGACCAGCATCCCATTAACCTAGCAGTGAAGGCACATGTAGGAAATAACCAGCTCACAGTCCTCGAAGGAGGCATCCAGATTTACAGCCTTTCCCAGATCTCTGTAATCGAGGCTGTTTTCCCTCTAGATGCCTTAGTCAATCAGTAATTAATTTGAAATCCAAAGTTTCATTAAGTGTTATTGAGTTCCCTCACACTGACGTTTGTAATGCTATATTTCTTTAAAATCACAAACCATTTTTCATACTGTCGTTTGCATATTTTAACAGAAAAGATTGCAATTCTGGTATAAATGACCCACTTTTCTGGATATATTTACTTGGATGTCATAAACTTATTATCCTCCTCTTCTACTTCATTGCTTTTCTGCTTTTCTCAAGTATTTTGAAATCATATTAAAAACATCATTATGGCCTCTGAATTCTGTCTAAAATCTAAATAAATTTCACCTGCTGACTGTTTTCAAAACAACACCAAGTAGTGGTCTTCTCTAGCTTCAGCACATGATACATCCGATGAAACATATGAATATTTGGAGGATGGCAAGACCTGGGAGTGAAGTAGTGTCAGTATTATGGGGGATTTGCGTCAATACGGTCGCTAAAATGAAGAGGGGCAGTCTTAGCCAAAAATAATTTGTTTTATTTTGTTGTTGTTGTACTTTTTGGAGGGCCGAGAGTGAAGACCTACCTTTTTAAGATTTATTTTTGAAAACCAACATGCTGTCCCTTTCAAGTCCACAAGCTTTGTTACCTTGGTCTCCTGCAGATTGGTTTACTGTAGCCGCTTCCTGAGTGACATGTTTGTGTTTTAATTAAAAACAAAAAGTAAGATAATCACTTAAGAATCCAGATTTTTGGCTTCTCTTAAAAATAGCAGGAGACATGGCAAGAATTACCTGGGACTGAGTAGCGGCTCAGGCAAGGAGGTCCTCACTCCAGCCCCGTGAGTGCTACTCCTACCTGGTTCCACCCTCGCTCCTGGGAGGAACGTCTCTTTCATTCTTAGCACGTACAATGTGCTAACATTTTATTTAATCTTCTCATGTGTTGTATTTATTGCTTCTTGTCTGCCTCCCACCAGTGGAATGTGTGTTCTCACGGAGGACAAATTTTTGCAAATAGCAGGCCCTAGTTAATAAATGTTCGTTGACGGAACGAGTGAATTGGAGTTGTTACCTATCTGACATCTGCACTTAGAGCTTTTTGTGCCTTTTGCTAACTAAGATCCTGCTGGATATTCCCCCACCCAGGTCCCCAGACCCATCAAGCTATTCTGTGCCCCAGTACCTTGGTATGTGCTGTCACTTCACCTGCAGAGCTTCATCCTTCTGTTGTTCAGACCCTGAGCCTCTTTCTGCACCTTGAGCATTCATTATGCCCTGTGTGAAGCTTTTCCCAGGGCCTGCAAACTGACTGGAACCTGCCCCTTCTTTAAGCCTGACAGTTTCCTCCATGTCAGTTTTACCGAAGAATCCTGAACCCCTTGAAGAATAGGGATGTGACTAATCATCTCTGTGACCCGGCTCCTGGTTCCCCTCCCACTGGTTCATGGGGGGATGACTGAATGGCCTCCAAATGAATTCAGATATGTCAGCTGCTGAATGGTCCTGACCACTGGCCACGTTCTAGAAATTAACACATGTTATAGTTGGGAAAAATGTGAGAAAAAAACTGAATTCCATTCCAAATCAGCTTTTGAATTTGTTTCCTCACTTTCTGTGTCTTGTGCCCAGGAATGGAAGACGTAAACTAAGAAAAGATAGAAGTTATCTATTACTCTAACATTGCAGTTTCCTTTTGCTAGAGAAGAATAGAGATCTGGGTTTTATCTCAGATGGTCACCTTTGCCCTATTCAGGGCACTTTTTGGCAGAAGATCATGTGGAATTTATCATGAGCGCATGGACAATCTTATAATACTATATCTTAAAAAAAAAAGTTTGACTAGATGATTGTACCTTTTAGCCATATCTACAATTAATTTGAATGTATTATAAGCTGGTTAAAATATTCCATTAATGAAAAAGGTAGGCCTAGCTTATGGTAAATACACTACTAAGTGTTTATAGTACATTTTATATTTTACATGATTTCCTTTATAATTCTGCTTATCTTTTCATTCTAATTCCCTGAAGGACATAAGGAACCCCTAAAGAGAGTAATTACTGTTGTACTCTTTAACCAAGGCTCCTTTTGCAAAGAGAAATCTGAGCTGCTTTTTAAAGAAGGCCCTTTTTAAATAAAAATGCAAATAAGCTACTTTGTAACCACATTAATTACCCACCTAGCCTCTTATTACCATGTTTGTATTGTTTGCAAATACTATTTACAGTCGTGTGGAAATTAACATTACTGGTCCTGAGGAAAGATTGTAGTGGGGAGGTTGTGCTTTGGAACCAATTAGGGTGAACCTTGTCTGCACTGAGACTCTGGGGAGAAAACACAGCCTTGCAATGTCAAATAACAGCATTAGCTCTGACTGCATAGGCAGAGTACTGTAATTATATTATTGGCCCTATTTTGCTTCTGCAATGAATTTCATTGCCTGCATTGTAAAATCAGCAGGCAGCAAAGTTTCTGCTAATGATTTAATGTACTCTCTGATCATTTTGGACAAAAGTCATGGTAAGATCCATGAGGCAATTTTATCACCCCCACTGACTGCTGCCTGGGTTGAGCATTTTAAGTGAGGGCAAAACATGATTCTGATCTCCTTGTTATCCTAGTGGAATCCTTCCCACATGGAAGAGAAAATTACCCATGTAATATATAAGCGTAGGTTGAGGGCCAGCCCTGTGCCAGGCATGGTACCGGGCACTTGACTTCCATTGCTCCTCATTCCTGAGTACCTCTGTGGTTGATGATTTCATCTCCTTTTTATAGAAGGGATATTGAGATCCTGCTTCAATATAAACACTATGTGGGTGACAGCATGAATAGTGATTGAATTAGCCCCCTCTCACATCAGGTGTAATATAAATGATTCAGGCTTTTTTTTTTTTTTAATTCAGTTAATTAGTGACTGAACTTTATATTTTGCGATGTTTTAAAAATTTTACATCAAAATATCTTTTGGATTTAATGAATGCTTTCCATGCGCTTTGAAGTTAATTTGAATCTGAGTTTAATAAACATTGCCATGAAACATTTGTCCCGTCCTTTTAGGAAGTCTGTGAATAAACTCGTTCTGTGATGGAGAGCTGTGGATTCTTCCAGCGTTCATGCAAGGAGAGAGGGGGAGAAGGAATTTTAAGTCTTCATTACATGCCATGTGTTTACAGACATTATCTAATTTAATCCTTGTGTTGCCACAAAATGGACATCAGTGTCTCCACCTGACAATTGAGGGAAAAGTCAGTGAGAGAAAGTGAGCAGCTTGCCCGAGGCTATGCTGCTGAGTACTTGGCAGAAATGGAATTTGAAAACAGAGCCCCCTTATTTTAACTAAACATAGCAAACTGCCAAGGTCATAGATTCCTCCTTCCTCCCCCTCCATACTGGTTATTTTTTAAAAAATCTCTTCCCTTTTTTTTTTTTTAAAGTAAACAACAAATGTGTGGTAATTGTGGAACAGATGGCAATTTTCACTCCTTTGCCTAAATCTGTAGTTTATTAGCCAAGAAGTTTCTGTTGTCCCCTTGCAGCGCTTGATTACAGTGCTTGATAAGCCATTCTGATTTCTGCAGGTGCTTACACTCCAGCCCTCTATCCCCAGGCTGTCACCTTCCTCTTGAGGCAGGTGCCTTTGGGGGTCTTAGCCCAAGCTAGGGTGGTAGTGCAGCCACTTTGGAGACTGATGGCTGCTTTTTGCAGGGAATTTTCATCATTCAAAGGAGGTCACATCTCCAGAACTTGTGAGTGAACCAGATTTGAATTAGAGGAATTAAACTAAGACCAAACCCCTCTGCCCTCAGGCACACATAAGGAAAGCAATCTTCGGAACTCTTAGAGGAAAAATCAAGTAGTTCTGAAGGACTAACAGTGGCAAGCAGTAGCTCTTACCCTACCCTTCTTACCCTCTGCCCTTGTTCGTTCGTTCATTCATTCAACAGTTCTCCATGGAGAATGGATTCTGTGCCAGGTACTTTTCTGGATGCTGCTTTATAGGATGAACAAAGGCAACCACATTCAACAGTTGGTGTTTTTGATGCTTTCAGGGCTGCCTCCTCTTTTTTTTTTTTTGAATTTTATTTATTTATTTGAGAGAGAATGAGAGAGAGAGCATGGCGGGGTGGGGAGTAGGGTCAGAGGGAGAAGCAGACTTCCTGCTGAGCAGGGAACCTGATGTTAGACTGGATCCTGGGACTCCAGAATCATGACCTGAGCCCAAGGCAGTCACTTAACCAACTGAGCCACCCAGGTGCCCTGGATTGCTATTTCTTGATCTATCAATTTCAGGGACTTGCTAATGATTTTTGCTGTTACGGGTATGGATTCAGCTCACTTAACACTACCTTCAATGGGAATATCTCCTTCCTCCCATTATGTTTGTAATGTCAGATTTGTATATTATATATTTATATTGTACATTCTGTACACTAATAAACGTGTATATACACATTTATGATGTGTGTATCTGTCTATGTGTGTATATGTGTGTGTGTATATATATATATATATATATATATATATATATATGATATGTTTGTGTTTGTTTTCTCTTCTAGAACTCTTCTTGACTCTGTTCCTTATTTGGTGAACCTGTTGGTGCCCCCACCAATCCTTACACCTTTCCTTTTCCTCTTGACCCCCTAACTTCTGCTGCTTCTATTTTGTCATAGATAATAACACTTACATTTCATTCTGTAACTGTAAGTAAGCCTCCTGTGCATATCTATGGATTGATTCTAAAAGATGAGAAACAATATATATTCACATCCTTATGATCATAGAAATATTTCTTACCCAAGTGCCCATTAAAGTGGCTCTATTATACCTCCTTTTCTAGCTTTCTGTGTCAAGACCCTTGGACAGTGAACCTAACGTTCACCTCCGGTTCTCCTTTCTTATGCTCTTCTAGTTGCTGTCATGATGGCATGAGTTCATTAGAGTCATTGGGGGTGAAGATTCTGAATCAGCTTAGTGCCAGCCTGTCTGATAGTTTTGAGCCTGAGGAGGTGATCTTTTATTCAGACATCTGACTTATGTACACCTCTCATCCACTGCTTCTTCTCCTCCTCCCCATACCCTCCTACTCGCCAAGTTACGTCTGGTTATGTGTCTTGCTTAGGCTCTTTTCCAGGCTCAAAGATCTCTCTTCTCTCTTGTTTGAATCAAGCAGCTGATGGCATTTATGTAGATATGAAGATTTCATCATAAATGAGTCACTGACAGACTAAGCAGTCTGTTGGATGGAATGATCAATGGCAGGACCATTAATATATGTAAGAAGAGCCATTCCAAGTAGGAAAAATAATTATTTATGGAACTGTGAAATAGTGGGTGGAGAAGAAGTCACCAATGACCCGATAAGCACTGTACAACCTTATTTTCTTTTTAAGCGTGTTGGTACAGCAAGGAAGGAAATAAATGATGTATTTCTTAGCATCTCTTCTTTTGAGTGTCGCCAGCAGATTTCTTAGGCTAGACTTGGACTCAGTGGTGGAACTGCAAAGATGGAACAGTAGTATTTGCTGATCATTGCCTTGGCCCCTGACTGTTGCCTCAACACGTAGTAGGCATGTAAAAATTATGCTCCAACCTTCTAGTTTCCTCCTGAGCTGTTTCACTTGAGTCACTGCTAAATTAGCTGAGTTTGATTTCATTCCTTTCACCTGGCTGACATGTCTTTAATTGATTTTCTTTATGGTTGATGTATTTGCACTTGCAACAGTAATAAAGAGAGGATGGAAGGAAGGAAGAAGAGAGAGAAAAAGTAAAGGAATAAAAACAAAGGCTTGGTCCAGGCAGTTGGCCTCTCTGAGCCTCAGTTTCCCCCTGTGCAAAATAAGGCATTAGTATCTGCTTTATTGGGCTATTGTGAGAACCTGACAGTCAGTGAGGTACTGCTGACGTCTTAGCAAAGTGTTCATTATATTCTATCGTCACAAGCATTTTATTATTGTCATCCTTATTACTGTGCTCACATTCCAGGGGCACTTGGCTTCTTAGGTGACTGCATGAGGTTTGCCCTCACTTGATGTTTATTCACAGTTAATCCATGCACTGAGAGATCTAGCTTCACTGTCCAAAGCCTGGGGGAAGCTTTGTTGTCTGTTAGGGCTGGATTAATTTTAGAGTGTGGTGGCCTTTGTCCCAGGTGAGCCTGCCTGTTTATAGAAAGTGTTGCCGTGCTCTGTGTTGGACCAGCCCTCTCTCCTCTTGCATGCCCTGTCTGGATGGGAGTGCTTTGTATGTGTGCACTCGGGATCCACAGTGCTGGAGGGGAAAACAGGCATCACTCCCAAATTCAATTCAGGCTATTAAAAATTCATTTCATTTTTATTTGTGAGCAGGTCTGAGTGCACAGCAGACTGCAAACAGAAGAAAAGCTTATGATTTAAAAGGCAAACATTTACCTCTGCCTTCCAAATGGAGACCATAATTCTTCACTCGCACTGAAGCAGTTAGAGGGAGCATTGGTCTGAAAACAGTACGATCATTTCTGGTTTCTGCTTATGCTCCTCCTAATCTACCCTGCACAGTGGGGCTAAACTGTTGGGAAAGACCCCAATAAAATACTTTATCATAAGGCGTAAAAATATGCCTACTAATCCTAGCATGTTTCCTTTCTTCAGCAACCACTGAAGAAGTAGGGAAGGAATTTCAATGAGAACCAAAATGCTTGTCTATTAAGACAATTATTTTTCAAGAAGGAAAATTAATATAACATCATTATGTGGGGAATGTGGGCAAGGTTGAGGACATAACGAAAATGTTTTAAGTTTACAAGAATATCGAAAACATGTGAAGGCGTGATGAGAATGTACTAGTGATCTGAACTTGATTATTTTAAGGCTGTACTCAAAGTCCAGAGTGTTAACAGCTAAGAGATATGATGAGAAATGTTTGGCCAGGCTAAAGCAGTCTTTTATGTGAATAACAGGCTGGGAGAAAATACAAGAGAAAAGTAGACATTAATAGTTTTCTTTCTTTTTATTTTTTTTAAAGACTTATTTATTTAATTTAGAGAGAAGGTGCTGCACACGTGAGTCCGGGGAGGGGCAGAGGAAGAGGGAGATAGAATCCTCAGTCCCATTTCCTACTGCACGCAGATGCTGACCTGGGGCTAGAGGCAGGACCCTGAGATCATGACCTGAGCTGAAACCAAGAGTTGGACACAACTGACCAAGCTGCTTAGGAACTCCAATGTGAAATTATTTCTGAGTCACCATTAAATTTATCTGTACCTCCTCTTCACCCCATTCACTCGGCATTCTTTTCCATTTATTCTTCAGCTTTTGCATTATTTCTGCTTTTTAAGCTGCTCTCTTGATCTCTTTGATTCCCTAAACTTTTGCTAGCCATTCTGGTCTGGCAGTCTTGGCTGAAAACTTGATAAGGGACCACTTTTGACTTGGCTCTTGGATTCCCCATAAACTTGGTTGGCTGGCCAGACCAGGTGTGTTTGGGGCACATTGGTACCCGGTCTTCTTTTCTAGCCAGGGCTCAGAGAGCTGGCTTAGAGGAGTAGTTGTTCCTGGTGCCATCCTCCATGGGCCACATGCCATTGAGGCTTCTGGTATGAATGAGAAGGAATGAAGGATTGTTCTCTGGATCATGTCTCTTTCTCTGTTTCCTTCCTTTTCTAGGAATATAGCTGGTCACATTTCTTAAGCTCAGTGGATCTGAGCTTTGGCCATCTTGAGGTTTAGATGGAACATAGCTAAGTTTGCCAAGTTTTTAAAAGCTAAATATCAAAGGAGTGATCTTGGTTTTGGTTATAACCATGAAATTCATTAAACTAGTCGTGGCTCTGCTTCTCAGATCAACTTTCTGGTTGGGGAGCATTTTTAGAATCGTATGTAGTTTGGCTTTCAATATTTTAAAAATAAAATTTCATTGGAAAAAAATTTCTTTGATTAGAATACCAGGAGCTTATCCATTTGTCAATAAATTTATATATCTTATCTAAAATGGTGCCTTGCCCCTCAAATCTCTATTCTGTATTATGTCCCCCTTTAAAAAAATGATAGTCCATCCTCTCATATTTGCTATTTACTGGTTTACCTGTATTCTTGGTGTTTCATTTTTGTATGGAAGCTCCATGAGGAAATTTGTGTTTACCTCATTTTTGAAAAATATTTTATTTGAGAGAGAGAGTGAGCAAGCATGAATGGGGGGTGGGCAGACAGAGGGAAAGAGGAAGATGCAGACTCCCCACTGTGCAGGGAACCCCATGCGGGACTCGATCCCAGGACCCTGAGGTCATGACTTGAGCTGAAGGAAGATCCATAACTGACTGAGCCAACAGGTGCCTCCTGGAATAGTTTAGAACAGAAAATAAAATATGTCTCTAGGGTACCAGTGCATCAGAGGCTGTCTGCCTTGTATAGAAGCAAGAGGAGTAATGAATTAGGCCCATCAGCTTTGGTTTCTGGTGGTAAAACAAAGTGATAGAACCACATTCCTATCTCTAAGCTTTCTTGAAATATTGTTTTTGTAAAGAGGAGTCCAAGTGGAGCCTATAAAGGCTGCATGGTGGGGAAGAAGGAGCCCTGGAGACAGGTGAGAAACCGCAGACTCTTGCACAGTTCACTTACCTTCAGTGCGCTTCCATTGGGCCCCCTGCAAAATCAAGATAACCACCTCTGCCCTGCCCACCCTTTACTATAGTAGGTCCCAAAGGAGATGATGGGAGAGTGCATTTGTTGAAGTGTGAAACACTGGTTCATGTTGTTGTGGAGTGAGTGAATATTAAGGAAGAATACTGATGGGTAGATTCATTTGGAAGGGAGATGTATTTTATTGGAGAAGGGAAATTTGTTGGGTTGTGTAATACATATTCCAAATGTATTTGGATAGAAGTTTATAAAGGAAAAGACAAATTTGGGTGGTATATTCTATACTTATTTTCTTTCTATTTGAGAGAGAGGGTGAGTGAGTGAGCATGAGTAGGGGGGAGGGATAGCAGGAGAGGGATAAGCAGACATCCTGCTAAGCAGGGAGTCCAACCTAGGGCTCAGTCCCAGGACTCTGGAATGATGACCTGAGCCAAAAGCAAGTGCTTAACTGACTGAGCCACCCAGGTGCCCCTATACTTATTTTCTTGGCAGAGATATAGCATATTCAGTAATTGAATTAGGCAAACTTCTCTTAGTAACAAGAAGACCATGTCTCAGTCTACAAGATGAGGGCGTGATCAAGAGATTTGACCTTTAACATTTATTCTTCCCACCACAGGTTGGGAAGGTAAGTAGGGGGAATTTGTGGACAGGTGAGAGAATAAAAATTGATGAGGATGGGAGAGGGCTAGGGGATAGCTTAAAGGTGCCAGGCTCAGTATTCACGAAGGTCTTGGGCATGACACAGCCTTACATTTCCTCCACTGGTGTGGTAGTGACAGATTATTCACATTTTGCTCATTGTCATCATCACATGAAGAAAACCATGTCTGGAATAAGCCCTAAGTATGGCTTTTCTGAGTGGGTGTGAGTTAATGGTGGTGGTGAAAGCTTGCTTCCTTGAATTCTCTCCAGTTGTGGGGAGTTGGAAGGTGGCAAATTCATATCTGTGCTCTTCTTGGGTCATGATGATGTTCCTATGCACACCTCTGTCTGCCGCCTCCTCAAATCCTGGACAGGAATGGTGAGAGCAACTGGGGAAGGTGCTGCCTGTAGGAAGAGTGCTTCTTTCAGTGCTACTGCAATTAGCTTCCTATCTGTAGGGGACAGAGATGTGAAAAACCATTATTACCACCCATGGACAGATTTTCCAGCCCTTTTGTTCTTTTGCATCCTAATCTCAACCAATGCAATGTTAGACTCATAGTGAATGCTTCCTAGGTCAGGATCCTCAGTTTGCATTCCTCTTCTGTTCTCATCTGAATTTTTGCACTGTGGATTGGGAAGGTAGAAAGGCCCTTAGAGATCACCTGCTTCCATGTGTGGGTGAAGAATATGCAGGGACAAGAAAAGAAACTTGCATGTTGCATAGCAGGTTTGGGCTAAGAGCAAAACTAGACCCTGCTTACCTTCTCACCATTTAGTTAGGTACACTTAGACCACTAATTTTCTAAAATTATAGAACAGAGGATTTTAAATTCTGGATCGTTTTCTTTAGGAGTGAAAAATAAAAATCAGAAGTTACTTTGAATATTCAACCAGTTCGTGAACAAGTATTAATTAATGAGCTCTTTTGTTATGGATGCTGTACTAAGTGCGATAGAGGCAATGAAACTAGTGCTTAAACCAGTCCTGCCTGCTGGGAGTCCAAATCTAGAAGGCAGGGAACTTACTTGTAAAAGAACTGTATGATGAAGAGGACAGAATAAATGACATAAAAACTGGAAGTTCAGAACACAGATAGGGCTTTTTCAGTGAAGGGATGGAAGATGGGGTGAGGGAAGGTTTTGTGGAAGAGTTGGGCCTAGAAGGATACCATTCAAAAGAGATGGGAGATAGGCACATGATCAAACAGAAAAAACTCCATGGAACAACAGACTAGGATGGGAAAGCTCCATCTGTACATCTGTCTGTCCAACTATCCATTCTACCAGCCACTCATTATTTCATCCATCTGTCCGTCCATCCATGGATCCATACATCCATCCATCTATCAATCCATTGAATTGCAGGTATATTAATTTTCACCCCTGCAATGAATGTGTCAACAGATAACTTTAGTGGAAGTAGGAAAGAGATGAGGTGAAATCTTTGTAGGGTCTAGAATATCAGGCTAAGGAGTTTGGAATTTTTATGCTAGGAGATGTGGAACATTACTGGGGTTTTAAGTGTGCCTGAGAGAGTCCTCCACACCATACTGGAGGTGTGTGCTGTAAGCATAGATCTAGTGAGGTGGCTGTAGTAAGAGACTGACAAGACTAGAGAAAATGATCTCCAGAACCAGACAACTGGTTGGATGTTGAGGCTGAAGGAGATAGGGCTGGAGAAGGTGACTGAAGTTTTAAGTCTGTGTGGCTGATCTAGGTGTATGTCCATGCTAATAAAATGATATGTGGAATTTTAAATTTAAAAACATAGATTCTTAAAAAAATGAAAACAGATGGATTTTAGTCACATGAATAACAATTCTTTTTAATACAGGTGGGTTAGTTGTATAGATTGTATGAAACAGCAGTTTTTGTTACTTGTTGTCAGGTCTGACAATACCATAATTACCCTCTCCCTTGTCTGTGTCTGATCCCACTTTTGGTCATGGTACTCTTCTGCTGAGTGTGCTGATAAGCCTCTGAATCCCTCTTAGGAGAATATTGCAGGCAGAAATTACCAACAGTTTGAAGCCCACCTATCCCCTCTGTGTCAGATCAATTTTTTGGTTCCTTTTTTTTTTTTTTTTTAATTTTATTTATTTGAGAGAGAGAAAGAAAGTGACAGAGAGCATGAGAGAGGAGAAGGTCAGAGGGAGAAGCAGACTCCCCGTGGAACTGGGAGTCTGATGTGGGACTCGATCCCAGGACTCTGGGATCATGATCTGAGCTGAAGGCAGTGGCTTAACCACCTGAGCCACCCAGGCACCCAGTGGCTTAACCAACTGAGCCACCCAGTTGTTTGGTCCTTGACAGAGATGCGGAGACTAAAATTCTTAACACCCTGGGAGTAGCAGTGAGAAGTCTATCCAGAATGAAGATCAGTAACTTCAGAAATGAGCCTGTCATTGAAAAGTATACTTTATTTTCTCTTTGTAGTCACCAGCAGCACAAAGTATTTTAGTCGTTGGAATAATGAAACAAAACAACAATTAGGAAGAAGCAAAGAAGAGGGGGAAAAAAGATAAAATACCCTGGTATTATAGGGCTCCTGATATTAGGAACACTAAATATTGGCCCCATTCTGGGCTTTACTGTAAGGAGCTGGGGTGTGAGGCTGAGAGAGTTTACAGAGTGAGACGCTGCAGGAGGACCGGGGGACTGTCTACGTATTCTTTTTTTTTTTTTTTTTTAAAGATTTTATTTATTTATTTGACAGAGAGAAACACGGCAAGAGAGGGAACACAAGCAGAGGGACTGAGAGAGGGAGAAGCAGGCTTCCCGCCGAGCAGGAACCCTGATGTGGGGCTCGATCCCGGGTCTCCAGGATCATGACCTGAGCCGAAAGCAGTCGCTTAACCAACTGAGCCACCCAGGCGCCCCTGTCTACATATTCTGACCACTTGAGTTCCAGTAGAGATTCAATAGAATGTCATCCTCTTTCTGTATTACTTCTGGCCAAAGACTGAGGAGGTTTCTTGGTTAACTCTTTATGTGGATATAGTGAATAGTCTGAGAGCCACTGCTGAGCACCTTCTGCTTTCCTAGGCTTCACTCACCCTCAAAAGTATGTTTTGGAGATAGGAGAAGTATCACCGTTTCCTTAGGCGAGTCAGGCAAGACTCTCAGTGCTTAAGGAATATGTCTAAGGTCACACAACTAAGAAGTGGCAGAGCAGAGTTTTAGACCCTTGAGTCTTTTTTGTGTTTCAAAGCTAAGATAATGATACTAGCTAATGATACTTTTCACTTCCAGCCATTGAACATTGAATTTTTTTTAATTTCTTAAGTTTAATCTTTGTAGTGTCTCTCTGAGATAGATTCCTTATCATCTTCATGTTGCATTTGAGGAAACTGAGCCGTGGAAGGATTAACTGATTTTTCCAAAGCCATAGGGTTAACAAATGGGGGACTTGAGATGAATTCTGAGGTGCCTACTGACAGTGTCTATTTCATATTTATATCACTTAACTATTATATGAGCATTTTCCATGTCATTAAAAGTTCTTAAAACATGGTGCTCTTAAATACCCATATAGACATGTCCTGTGTCCCATACACAAACCATAATTTATTGAATTATTGTTTTAAAGATTTTGTTTTTTTAATATTGAGAGGGAGGGACAGAGAGAGTGCACACACGAGTGAGGGAGAAGCAGGCTAGCAGACTGTCTGCTGAACAGGGAGGCTGATGGACATGGGGCTTGACCCCGGGATCATTACCTGAGCTAAAAGCTGATACTTAATCACCCAAGTGCCCCATAATTTAATTATTCATGTTAGATATTTATGTTACCTTCTCATTTTTAATTACAATGCTTTGATGGCAAATCATTCCATATTTGGTACTTCCACAGAATCTTGGAACTTATTTGTTTAAAGGGCATTCATAGTTTTTATATTCATGATACATATTGCTAAATACTTTCCAGAATTGGATCCAGTACCTTTCTCACCAGCATTACCTAAGGTTTTTATCATTATAGTCTTGTCAACACAAAGTATCCTTTTATCTTTATTTTGATCGTAGCTATTTTAATAGGTTTAAGGTAAAATCTTATTTTATTTTTTGTTACTTTTATTTTTTTATTTGACAGAGAGAGAGAGAGCACTAGCGGGGTGAGCTAAAGGCAGAGTGTGAGGGAGAAGCAGGCTCCCTGGCAAGCAGGAAGCCCAATGTGGGGCTTGATCCCAGGACCCTGGAATCATGAGCCAAGCTGAAGGCAGCTGCTTAACCAAGTGAACCATCCAGGTGCCCCAAATCTTATTTTATTTTTAAATATCTTGGGCACATGCAGGAGTGGGGGCTGGGCCAGAGGGAGAGAATCTAGACTGGGGGCTTGACGCCGTGACCCATGAGGTTATGACCTGAGCCCAAACCAAAAGTCATATGTTTAACCAGCTGTACTGCCCAGTTGCCTTTGTGGAATCTTATTTTAATTTGTACTTCTTTAATTAGGGAGCTGAAAAAAATATTTATTTATCGATATATTTCTCTATTTATTTATTTTTGGGGTGATGAAAATGTCCTAAAACTGACTGTGATAATGTTTGCACATTTCAGTGAATATACTAAAAAGCATTGGATTGTACATTTTGCGAAAATGGCATGGTATATGAATTATCTTTCAATAAAGAGGTAATTTTATTGGGAAAAGAAAAAAAAAGACCCTTAAACAGTGATTACCAGAATAATGTACGGTCTAGCCTCTTGAAATGTTATTTTGGATAAAGGGCAGTGTCTCTATTCTTTCTAAAGTGAATAAATGTTGATTATAAATGGTTGTTTTACTATAACCTCATAGAGCACCCATATAACTGGTGTGAGAATATCTTATGTGTGTTACCTGTAGTGCCCATGGTGTTGGTTCCTTTGTTCATAGAAGTGTTCCTTCAGCCACCTACTGTGTACTGCTCACCTACTGTGTCTGCAGTGTCACCAGTGTGCCGGGTGCTGTGCTGGGTGCTGAGAGACCGAGGGAGCTCCAGGGTGTGGTGGAAGCACACTGGAAGTGTGTCTGTAGTAGCTGCACGTTTTCTGTGTGACAGATGATCCCAGAAGTTACCCTCACAGTCAGCACGTAGTAGCCACAGAGTTCCTGTGGCTCAGGACTTGGTGGCGGGAGCGAGGTGCTTTTCCTAGGTGATTCTGGCACAGGCTCTCTCATGACGTCACCATCAAGATGTCATACGGAGGGTCACCTGGGTGGCACAGTCAGTGAAGCGTCTGACTTCCTCGTTTCAGCTCAGGTCGTGATCTCAGGGTCATGAGATCGAGCCCCACTATGCTAAGTGCAGAGTCTGATTGAGTTGCTTTCTCAATCTCCCTCTGTCTCCTGCACGCCCCCCCCCCCATGCTTTCTGTCTTTCTCTAAAATAAATAAATAAATAAATACCTTTTTTAAAAAACAGGTGTCACCTGAAGATTTGGCTGGGGCTAGAGGATCAGTGTCCCAGATGGTACACCCACATAGCTCTTGGCTAGAAGCCACAGTGACCTCTGCACAGGTCTGCTTGGGGAGGGTCCTTATAACTCTTCCAGAGCAAGTGATCCAGTGATGTGAGAGTGAGGTGGAAACCACAGTACTGTTTATGCGGTACAATTCATCAGAAGTGGATCACCTCATGCAGTTCACCCTGAAGAGAGGGGACTAGACTCTACTCTTTGAACACCACCATATTATCTAACTCAATTGGTCAGTGGGAGGAGGAGTCAGAAAAGATGTGGTCATAGAGGTGAGTTTTGAAGAATTAGTAGGAGTTAGCAAAGAGAAGAGAAGCAAACAATAAAAGGACATTGCAGTCTGACAGCATCCCGTGGGCAGAGGTCTGGAGACTTAGTGCAAAAGCACATTTGGGAAGAGCATGGTTCTGCAGGGGAGCTGGGATATAGGCAGGCAGTGGAGGTGTGGCGGGAGGGGAAGGTAAATAGGAAAGGTAGAGCATATTGCAAGGAGCCTTGATAGCTTGCTGGGGGTGTGAGTTTTATAATGGGGATGAGGTGTACAGGGGTCAGTAATTAAGCAGGCTTTTTCCTTGCTCCAGTGAACATTTGGGAGGTTGATTCTGCCAGCATTTGGAGCCTAGCCTGCTGAGCTTAGTATAGGAGTCTTGCAGTTATCACAGGAGGAGACATGGGAGCCTGGGGAGGCAAGGGCCGTGGGGTTGGAGGGGGAGGCTTGGAGAGAGGTGAGGGAACAGACACTGAGGTGTGTGCATTGGGATGGCCGCCAGGGCAGGGAAGAGATCTAGGCCATTTCCACGTAGTACTTAGCTTGTTGTCCCATTCCCTGAAAGCCAGAGTACAGATTTTTTTTTTTTTTTTTTTTTTTTTTTTTTTTTTTTTTTTTTTTTTTTTTTTAATCGTACTGTTTCCTTTCAGCGTTTTCCATGCAGGGAAATACCATTCTGAACGACAAAGGTGTAGGATTATTTGATTAAAAAAATATATTACACATTTTTGGGCTTCTGATTTTTGCGCTGAAAGATTATATTCTGTTGGTTTCCTGCCATTTTCTTATTTGGTTCAACTCTTGTTTTATTCCCCCTTGGAGCTAAGACTAAGCTTATTTTAATGGATGTATCCTATCATAAGCTAGATGATGGCCAGTCACTTAATTTTGTGTGTGAACTGCTCTGATTACCAGCACATTGTCTTTGGTAACAGCGTAGGAGATGAGCAAGATAGAAATAATATTTGAGTAATTCTTTGCCCTTCTGTCTCTGGATCTGGAAATAAATGCTCCTGAATTTATACATTCTTGGTCCTTTAGGAACCATAAGAACATACCCTTATGTATATATGAAATGGCAAGAACCTGCATATTTATTAAGAATCGTGACCCTTAGGACTAAACAGGTCAAATTAAATCTCATAAAAATTTGTTATGGAATATGAATATGCGGCATTGTGTTTTCTTTTAGGGTCTACTTGTTAACTTTGTCATGTTTAATGTGTTGCAGTTACAAACAAAGGCATAAATTTATGGTTCATTCCTAATTAATTTATGTAATTGGGTTTTATAAATTTAGGTGTTTAGGAAGCTGTGTGTAACACACCCCATTTGCTGTGTGCTGTAGCCGATAAAAGAAATATAGTTTGAAGCTCACTTCAGTGGTAAATATAGATTAGTTGTAAATGATATCTTTGTAATGTTTATTTTAAATTTTGCAATGCTGCAGATTTTCTGAACGTACCAATTAATGTTCTTATTTGATGTAATGACTAGTTAATTACTGTAAATTCTAAGTGCTCTATCTCTGACAATTAAAAAGTCTCTTACAGCTTTTGTGTATTTCCCTCTAAATTGTAGAAGCAGTAGAGTGTCAGGGAAAGAAGAATAAGAATGGAAGAAGGATGTTTAAAATATGAGTAGTTTTGTCAGTTTCTGTTTTGAATGCTCGTTCTTTTATGTGTGTGTGTGGATATATGCATAATTATGTATAATTTCTATTTAATGCCAGTAGAACTGAACGAGTTGATAACTCTGAAATGTATCTTGAATTTTAAAAGTAGGTTATAAATCATAACATGAAGAATACCCTGGGATAAAGCCAGTAAATTTTAAATAAGTCATTTGTCATTGTGATGTGCCTATGACGTTGCCCAGCTTGGCAACAAACCTTCTCCTGTACCCTAAAAAAGATCAAATAGATGATTTGATTAGAAAGATCTCCCCTAGCTAGTCTCCCGTGATACTTCATTCACTGGTAGAGGGATGGCCCTGTGCTTTCCTCAAGCAACTCAAAGAGACCGTGAGAATCCAAGTCGCCGCTCCTCTGCTGCTGCTCACGGCATTCGGTGTAGTCCAGTCTGTTTTTATGAGTATGTATAGACAGACGAAACTGTCTTTGGTCCAAAGTGAAACAGCTGCGTCTTTGTGACCAACAGCAAGCATACGGAGCTGTTTGAACACTGCCTCGGATACCTTCGAGAAATCACTGGATTCACAGCATTCTTTGTAAATATAATACCTTCCACTCAGGGAGAGAGTATGTGTTGCAGGGAGCAAAATTGGGAGCACCTTTTGTACGTTCTGTTTTGTGCCTTATGGGTTAAAGGGGAATGTTTGATTTGCTTATGAAAGTATGGGCTTGGTGAGATTAGAAGAAACCTTGAATAATCATGTGTAAATATAAATACTGTATGTGGATAAGTGTTATGGATCACATTTATGATGAAATATGTATGTCTTTCCAAGGGTAAGACCTTCATAATTCATTTATAAGTTACATTCCTTAACTTACATGTAAGTTACAGAATAGTAATTTTCTTTGTTCCTTCTGAAGAATTGTCACACAGGGAAGGGAAAAAAAAAAGGATCAACTTTTCTCCAACAGCAGAATGCCATTCAGGGATAACTGGAAAAAAGCGTTAGGGAAAAGCCAAGGCAGAAAAAAAAAAAAAATGTAGGTTGGTGATGTTGGAAAAATAACGTGTGAGTAGAAGTGCCAGACGCTGAGCTTCATCTCTTCTGTCATGTTATGACAGAAATCATTACAAGTGTGATAGGTTTATTTATAAAGACTTTCTTCAATATTCAAAGTACATCTATTCTAGCATTCCTCATTTTGAGCCAGGCTGTGGATCAAGATGAAAGAAAAATTAAATTGTATATTGAAGAGCCGTTAATTGAGCTGTGCTGTATTTAACGGGGAAGCATCAGCTTTGGGCAGTCAATGCCACGGAGGATTTTTAATGTAGTACATCGTGAGACTGGCAGTTTGCCTTGGAGAATGCGAACAGGGCTAATGACAGAGCCCTGCAAACTTGGGTCACCGCTGGTCTCTTTGGCAGGCAGGTGTTAATGTACCCCCAATGAAATCCTGCACACACATGTTCATAATGAAACTAAATACTGCAGTTTCGAGCTGGATGACACACCATTTAGTCACCAAAACCTATTTCCTAAGGAACCATTTTGGGGCTTGTTTTAAGTTTTTAATGTAAGGCCTCTTGTAATACTAGATTTTCTTCCTCTGCCTTAATCAATGTAAATTCAATTGCATTTTGGAGGGTGGCCGTGTACTATTTCATCATCTCTAATATCCATTTAAAAATGTTAGGTCTACCCAGTTATAATTCTCAGAAGTAGCCTATCAGTGGCTTTAATATGTTATCTCCCATTCTCTGAGGCAGTGTTAATTTCCTTTTGTAGTTAATCTATCCTACTACCAAATTTAGTATATTTATAGTTAAAGATTCTGTTAAGAGCTAAGTGATTTAAGTACATCTGGGATAAAGTGGCCTTGGCTTTCACTATGAAACAAATTTTCTTTATTTCATTCTCTTCACTGATAAATCCATAGTAACTGGAGGCATTTCTAGAATTGTGGGCAATTTGAGCCTCTAAAGTTTGATTAAAGGTACTTCAGATATTCCTATCAAGAGGCTAGAGAGCTGGAGGCCACTTATTTTTGGTTCTGATTCTGGCCCTGGCCCAACTCTCTGGCACAGGATGGGTCACCCCGGGCTCAGTTACGGTGTTGCCACTCTCCTGTGAGTCTGGGGTGGGCATTACTTCTCAGGAAGCTGATTGTGGAACCAGCTGGGTCTTCTCATGGCCATTGCATGGGACTCACACATCATAAGGAGTCCACAGACTTGGCTTTGAACGGTGCTTTCCATCCATTCATTCATTCACCCACTCATCAGATATGTATTATGGGCCTACTGTGTGTCAGGCATGACTTTTGTTAGGGTTTATAGGGAAGGCTTCTTTGGTAAGGTGACGCTAGGGCGGAGAGAGACAGATATATGGAGTGCAGGAGAGAACCCTGCAGTTAGGACATCATCTGGGTGAACTGCTTAATAAAGTTCCCACGTCTGGGGGTGCCTGTGGATGTTGGTAGTCGCTGTGGCTACTGCCGCTGCTGGTGCATTGTCAAGACCTATGCTATGACGCAAAAGAGTAGCACCTTGAAAAGTTAGAAAAAATAGGCAGCTAGACCATGTGCCTACAGTTCATGCACCAATTCTGTTGCTTACTATTCTAGGTTGAGTGTTTGTGTCCCCTCTGGATTCATGTGCTAAAGCCTGAGCCCTCGTGTGATGAAATGGGGAGGCAGGGGCTTTGACTGGTGATTGTAGTTCAGTGAGGTCATGAGAGGGAGTCCCTTGTGATGTGAATGGTACTCCTGGAAAAAGAGGAAGAGAGAGAGATCTTGCTCTCTCCGGACATGCATCGGGGAAAGGCCTGTGAGCACATAGTAAGGTGTTGGTCTGCCGGTCAGCGTGAGAGCTCTCACCAGGAATGCATCTGCTGACACCTCGTTCTTGGACCTCCAGCCTCCAGAACTGGGAGAAATACATGTGTGTTACTTAAGCCACCCCGTCTATGATATTTTGTTGTAGCAGCCTGAACAGAGACGACATCAACACTGTGGAAGAAAGGTTCCAGAAGGAGGGGTTCAGGGTGAGTGTGGGTAATATGGAACATCTGATGGGGGAAACAGGAACAAGACTTTTCACTATGAATATGACTGGAGAGTATCTTCCTGGCAGGAAGAATAATACAAAAAATACCAAAAAGGAAAAACAAAACAAACAAACAAACAAAAGCATGAGAGATGGAAGTTGGTGGAGAGGGAGGAAAATGAGCCTGGTATTGGAAGAACCTGCTCTAATCTGGGCTCTGCCTTTTTATCCTCCTGAGCTTCACTTTGCTGTGGGCATTAGAAATCATGCATACTAGGCCTCTGGCCCATTATCATGGTAGCTGGATTTATTTGATCTTATTCTGTTAGTTTTAGGTATTTGGAAATGGTGTGTGAGAGTAGCTAGCAGGTGAGCACCCTGCCTGGGATCCAGGGCTGTGAATTGCCCTTCCCTGTAGGTGCTTAGCAGAGATATCACCCTTATTCCAGAGACCAGCGTCTGGCTTCAGCAACAGTGTGGCTGAGATGTTTCAGCTTTCTGTTGCATTGCCCCCGGGTGCTATTACAGAAGGAGGAGGAGCAGAAGATGCTTCTCTGACGGCAGCTCCATCATCTAGGTTGGTGGGACAACCTCAGAGGAAATGGTGCTAAGGCATTCAGAAAGGACTAGGGCCCCAAGAATCATGGTGATTTGCCAGGGGAACAGAGGAATGACCCCTTCTTGGATCATATGTGTGCCTCATGTTGGATTGTAGAAAACCTTGGAGGACTAATAGGCTGGTTTTGTTTGGATTTGCATTTTGTAACTGAAATGTTGGTGACTCCACCTCTAACCCTTTTAAGACAAGGTGGTGAGAAAACTGAGGTCTGTTTTGTTGCTCTCTGAATCTGGGTTAGGTCCAAGCAAGAGGATATGCTGGTGTGCTGCTAGAGAGGGAAGAGTCAAACAGGATGTGGGACTTAGGATGCACGTCACAACCTAGGTGACTTGCCCAACCCACCCTCATAAGTTGTCTCATACTGCTGGGAGGCAAAAGGAAAGCCAGCTTAAGTGATGAGGAGGTAGAATATAAAGACAGGACTTCAACTGTTTTATAGTGGCTTTTACCAGTCAGGATGCATTAGGTGTGCTGCAGTAACAAAAATCCCCCAATCTCTGTGACTCAGTAAACAATGAATTTATTTCTCACTAATGAGAAATGGGAAGGGAGATGGTGTTCTGCTCAGGAAAGTCACTGACCTCGGCCACATCTCCTACACATGCTTCTGTTATTTCTGTTATTTGCAGTATAGAGAAGGGGACATGGCAGATCAGTGCCTGGCCTTTAAAAAGCTTCCACCCAGAAGTGTTACTTCCCTCCCCACACAGTTCAGTGGCCCAGACAAGTCCACGACCATGCTGAACTTCGAGAGGACAAGGAAGTGCAAGCCTACTGTGTGCCCCCAAAGAACTGAAGAACAGAAAGAAGGACAGCTGTGAGCACTTTTAATAACTGCCACCGTGGCAGTGGAAATGGCATCTATTTTTAATGTGGCTTAGAAAATAATTGGTCAGATATTGTAAGATTTTTTTTGGGGGGGGGAGGGAGAGGATGGAAAAGCGCTTACAGATTTAAAAACACCTGGCATAGCACCTATGTTTTAAATAGAAGGAAAAGATGACATTGGGTACCAGTGACACAGAGATTTCACTTCTGTGCCATGACAAATACCAGGGAGATGTAATTGCAAAATGAAGCTGCAAGTGTCTTACCCAGGGAACTGGGTAACAACCTGCTTGGCTTCATAAAGGAGGAATAATATCCAATTAGACTAAGTGTATTCGGTGCCTGAGTGACAAGCTCTGGAGACCTCAGGGCCTCTGGGGTCCCCAGGGCGGTTTCAGGAGGCTGTCTGAGACCTGTCCAGGGTGTGGGGGGACGGGCCGCACTGCACAGCAGGAACTGATCAACATGTCACGCTCTGCTGTGTGCCTCCCTGGTAGGGCTGCCTCGGCTCTTCAGAGCCCTAAAATGAGGCCCACCCTATGTTCTGGGGCAGAGGCACCTTGTTTTCCAGCAACCTGTGCTGTGACTGTACATCTGAGCTCATAGCTGGTGCCTCACCGGTCCTACAGTTCACACTGACCTCCTGGGCCCTCAGGTCTCAGGATCTCCGTCCCTGCTACAGGCTCGTCCCACAGAGTCACTGTTCTTCCTCTTGTCGGGAGTATCAGTACTTTCAAGGTCAGACTGAAGGGTCCAAGTCTAGACCTCTCCACTTCATAGCTGTGTGACATTCGGCCACGTGTCAAACTTCTTTGAACTTCAGTTTCCTCATCTGTAAACTGCGGTTTACAATTTTCCCCACCAATTAGGGTTTGTGTGGGGGTTGGATGACAAGCCCTGTAAGTCACCAAGCACAGTGTCTGGCACTGAGCATTGCTGTCATTAGCTTATCCCTCTAGTCAAGTCTGACCTCCCCTGAAGCCCTTCTGGTCCTCTACCCCCTGGGGAGGCATCTTCCTCTGAATAGCAGCCTTTTCCCCATATTGCCTGGTGCTTTCCTACTGCTCATGTCTGTAGTCCCTACTGGGGTTGCAGAGCCTATGGAGGGCCAGGCCAGGTCTTGGTTTCTTCATCTATAATGCCCTGTAGGGCTCTATGCAGTTTGACCTGCCCTTGGTTTCATAGTTGGATTTTATGTCTTTGTTAATGAGCCACCTTATCTTCATGAAAATGGAGATATCATTGAATGTCAGCAGCAAACAAATATTCTTTTCTATTCGGTTTAAACATTTGAACTAGATGAGAACCTGTGCCTCGGCTAAGTATGTTTTAGTCCTACTGGTGTGACAATGTTTGGTACTGAATCATATTCAGACAGCTTTATAGAGACCCGTGTGAGAATGGGGTTAAATAAGAGGGTTGTCCTTGATATTTAAACCAATATGGACTAAAATCTACCAATCTGAGTTGATGAAAAGTTAGGTATTAGATGCAGGGTATTGTAGGGGAAGGTCATTAGCTGTGGAAGGGAGATTTCATTGTGTTTGTGTTTTTGACATGAAACTCCACTCTTCAGCAAATCACTTAAGTCCCATGGATGTGTTTCTTCCCCGTTTCAAACACTCACTATGTGTCAGGTGCTGAGTTGAGCACTGCATGCATAGTGTCCTATCTTTTTACACCCTAATGACCATCCTTGAGGTGTTAGGACTATTATTACTTCCATTTTACAATAAAGCAAACTGAGGCTTAGGTTAACTTGTTCAAGATAGGATGGCTGATAAGAGGCAGGAGCGTGTGCCTAGCCATTGCCCTCGTCCAGGAGGCACTGTGTCTACCTTGGCAGGTGACCTTTGTGGGCCATTCCATCTCAGTAGATTTCTGAATCTGGTCCATTAAGTATGAATAGCTGAAAAGCACAAATCATAAGAAAACTATGATAAAAGTAATAGGATAACAAATGTAAAATTTCTTTTTTGTCTTTGTGACCCCTAAACCCCTGAAGTCTGACTTAATTATTTCAAAGCAGATGGACACTTGGCTGGGCCATTTCATATCACACAACCAGTGGGTTGACTGAGGAGTTATGCTCATTGTATCCAGGTATATTAGTTTCCTCTTGCTACTGTTAAAAGTGGCTACAAATGTAAGTGGCTAAACAACAAACAGTTCTTATCTCCCAGGTCTGTAGGCTCAAATCCAATGCAGGTGTCAGCAGCATTCCTTTCTGGAGGCTCCAGGGGAGGTCCTGTTCCCTGACTTTAAGGTTGCTACACTCCTTGGCGATTTCCCTGCCCTCAGAGTCAGCAACATCAAATCTTTCTGCTTTTCTTCTGCAGCCGGGTCTTTCTCTAGTTCTCTTCTCCTGCCTCCCTCTTCTGCCTTTGAAGACCCTTGTGATTACCTTGGGACCATCTGGATAACCCAAGGCAATCTCTCTGCTTTAAGTTCAGTTGATCAGCAATTTCATTTCATCTGCAACCTGAATTCCTCTTTGTCATGTGACCTAAATGTATTCACAGGTTTCGAGGATTAGGACCTGGGCACCTTTGAGGGAGGGAGTGGCATTGTTCTATCTCCTACACAATATTAACACATTGCCCTACATACACAGTAATAAAATCCGGCACTTCCTTCCTGTTTCTAACTTCCTGCTCTGCCTCTTGGGTTTCATGCAGTGGTTCACACAGTACCCGAGGGGAGGATAATTGGTTGGTCCTGCTTTCTGGGTGGTAGAAATAGTAGGCGCAACCATATATAGGTATAACTGTGGTGAGAAAAAAATGTTAAGGATACAAGAAGAGCATAGAGGGCAAGGAGGAAATTGCCTTTGTTTGAGCGGTAGAAAACAGAGGGTCCCAAATAATTGCATGGGTTAATGTACTATTAAAGATAGAGCACTGCTGTTTGTAAATCCCTGCTGTGTTGAGCATGATCCACCTGATGAGATCAGAGCCTCACCAGACTATGCTGCTGGGTTCTGAGCTTCTGACTTTAATAATAGACACCAAAAAGCTTACCAGGGGCTCAGAAGAGAAATCTCCTATTGAAAGTTATTACGTGCCAGGTGTCACACACAGTGTTTTGCACATGCTTGTAACGTTCAACGTAAGATTCATCCATTCACTCAGCCAACAGTTATTTCACCTACCGGGAAAGGGTGTTTAATATATAGGGGTACAGGGATAAATAATTCTGTATGCTATGGAGGCCGTAGAGACTCGTCTTCTGCAGAGGTCACGTTCCGAAATCAGCATGTAAGTGGGAAATAGAGTGCAGTCAAATGACCCTCAAAGATCCTTCCAGTTTGCACGCCCTTGGCAACTCAGAGCCAGTTTGGAAACTCATTGCAATATATAGCAGCAGCCTCCTCTTCCATGGAAGGCAGAGGCCCACCCCATCCAACAGTCCTGAATTTTTGCAGACTCTGCCACTTCTTGTCTTTGCTTTGCTCGGTGCCCTTCTTAAGAGGTGGTTTCTTGGTGGGTGTCATGGTTGGATGGACGGAGTAGGAATTCTGTGGTCAAACAATACGAAGGCCACTCTCCTTCCTCTAAGGGAAACAAAATATAATGAGAAAGTCATTACGTTTATGACTGTCACAGTGAGGTTTTAAGGTTTTCTCTAGATTTTTGATGTCTAGAGGCATGACTTCATGCTCCGGGCATTTCCTGGCTCAGAATGTCCTTAGCCTGTGTGCCATGCCGTGCACAAGCACATCCAAGTTTATGTGCTATCTGTAGAGACAGTGATTTTTATTCATTAGAGTTTTTGAGTCTAATTGTTTTTAAACTGCCACTTTTGTTTGTTAAAGATACAGATGTCTGGCCAGAGAGGAAAGCCAGGTGAATTTATTGTTGCAATTAGATGCTTCACAATTTGAAAACTTATCACTTAAATTGGTGAAGTGTCACTTTTATGCAACTTGATGTTTAGAAATCCTTGGAGCCCAGGACTAAACTCATATGCAATTTAACAAGATCCTGGTGAGATAAAGGAAGTCGCACTTGACGAGACACTGAGACAGACTGAATGGAATTTTCCACTTCCCTCCTGCATGGTTGAATAGGTGAAGGGAGACAGACCACAAATTGATTTTTGTGTAACTTTTAAATTAAGTGGAGCAGAGTTTAAGAAAAAAAAAAGGTCGCTGGATTTGAAGTTGCCCTGTTTGATTGCTCCAAGGAAGTTTGTTAATACATTAATACGAATCTAGATGAACACTGTGTGTTTCACTCTTCATGTTAATTTGTGCTGTCTGTTAATCTCTGGGCAACTGAGCACAAGTCATAGGTTATAGGTTTTTTATTTATGGGCATTAAGCAGTATCTTTAAAATGTAAAATAAAGCCGACAAAATGCACAGCCTGATAACAACAACAAATCTAATCTGAAGTGACACGGGGGGACTCTCCCAGACGTTTTTCTCTTTAATGTAACATGACTTTAAATTGATGCAGCCCCACAGTGATTGAAAAACTCTCAGAGCTTGTCTCCTATGATTACATTTCTGATCTGTACAACTTAATTTTTTAACTCAGTGAGTCTCAGTTTTGCGAATGAACAGTTTTCTTTTGCTTTCTCTCTTGCTTTATTTGGTAAGAGGGTTTATTTGGCAGGCAGGGGACTGGAACTCTGTCACCTTGGGAAACAGAATTCCTCCAGCGACAAAGACCATGAGAATGCGCCGTCCGTGATGTGCCTCTAAGTCTCTTGCTCCTCTTTTCCCTCTTCTCTCCCCTTCCTTTTCCCTTTTTTTCTCTTCTCTTCTCTTGACTGTGGTGATGGTTGCATAACTCTTGAGTACATGAAAACCCACAGAATTGTGCAATTTAAATGGGTGAATTGCATTGTATATGAACTGCGTCTCAATAAAGCAGTAATATATTTTTTACAAACGTCTTGGGAATTGTTTCGGTATAATTATTCTATAAATTGTGTTTTGATAAATTCAGAAGTAATGTAAAATGGATCATCCTTTGGTGTGTGAGGTAGTGCCCAGTGATTGCTAATGGGCACTCACTCAAATTCTTGGTCCAATTAATGGTGTCTAGAAGGTGTTGGGATTTTGTTCGGTGCTTAGTTGGGTTTGGGGTTCCATTTCTTGGGCTTGTATGTGATAAGGTGAATTTTTTGGTTATTCAGAGGCTGGTTGTGTCATGGATGTTTCCATTTAAGCAAAATAACACTAACTTAATATTGTTCTAATTTCATACAGTCAAGCGCAGAGTTCTCCCCTTCCTCCATAATTTGAGTTTCAAAGCTTTGTTTATTCAGTTTGGGTAATTACTAGAGTGAATAACAATTATCTAACAAATGTTCCTTTTGGTCATGACTGTATGGCTGGAATGACTTACTAAGTGATCCCTGAAGGCCCTCTGACTGTTCTTTTGTTTCATCCACAGTCTCCAGTGATACTTTCAGATTAGAAAGAGAAAATCAAAGATCTCTGTTCATTTTGTCACCTTTTTTTTTAATTGTTAATTTAGCTGTCTTAGTTTGGTTATTTAATCTTTCACATAGCTATTGACAATTGCAAATTTTTATTTGAAATATGCTTAATGTTTTCTTATGTAAGACAGGAAGTTTAAGGATAAGAAAACCATTTACACTTTCCTTGACATGAAAAGCAACTTATAGACGGTGGAGCGACTTGGACCCAGAAGAGTAGAAGGACCCTGAAAGCAATTCCGAGCTAGCGGGTGATGCTGAGGCACCTACAGTTATAGAGCGGAGACCTTGTTTTTGTTGGGAAATGTGCACATGGTTTCTTCCCTTCACATGGCATTTGTCCCAGTGATTTCTTTCTGGAAAAATAAAGATACAAAATACTCACCAAGAAGCTTCAATTTATTACACGAAGCAAGAAACCTTTATTCAAAAATTTTAACCATTAGATCTGTATATGTTTATATTCTCTTACTTCTTTTTCTCTTATCCAGATGTACTGTTATATCTTTAAGTAGGTGAATCCTGGAGTAGGTTTTATTCTATATCACACCACAGAGTTAATCTTGGTTCATTTGGATTTTAAAAATCTCCGGAGCTTTGAGAATGACTTTGAAACACTTTTTACTGTTGAAGCTTAAAGAAAATAAATCTCGAATGTCCTCTATATTAATTCACTTGGTTAGAAAGTTAGAGATTAAAGGGTTTACTAGGATTTTTATATTTTCTGTAATTTCTGTTTGTATTGGAGTAAACTGTTCTTTGTATGGAGTGGTTCAGCTTTCTAAAACAGAAAGAGTCCATTATTGAGAGAAGACGAATAAGGAAAAAAGGTACAGTGTAAATACATAAAAATTCTTAGTTTGGGGTGTATGTATGTGTGTTAGACATAAAGGAGTTAGTAAATTAATTAAGTGTACTTTGAAGAAAGCAGTCTCTTATTTCCATTAATGGTGAACTCTGTGAGTGGAGACTCAGGAGTATTCCTTTGAAAAGTGTTCTTTTCCTTCAGAAGGCATTTTTAGCAAAATGGAAGAAGAAAAAGAGAAGTGGATAAGGAAGCGAATCACAGCATTGAGGCAGGATTGGAGCGCTACAGCCTTTCTCAGATTTTGGTATCTAGAACTGAGGTTGCTAATTAATGACCCAGGAGCTAACTCTGTTTGATGAAATGCAAGACATAATACACATGCTGAGTTTGACTGATGTGTGATTGTTACCATCCATTCATGTGTAATCCTGTATTTGGAAGATTTGTAATTTGTTTTTGACACATTTCTCTCTGATTTCATACACTCATGCATATAGGTCTCACCTTCCTCCAAAACCTTATTTCCAGCGTCAACTTGTTTATTCTGTTTGGGTAATTTATTGGCCATTACTTATTTTCCTTAGTACGTAGTCTCTTTCCTCAATGCTCTGCTCTCTCTTCCAAACCAACAATATAAAGAACTAAGCCACAGGACTGGAACTTAAAACTTCTGCCAAGAAAGGAAAGTCAAGGCCTCTCAGCTCCTAAGTGCCCTGTGGATTTCACATCAAATGCCTACCTTTTGCAGTGGTGGGTGGAGAGTGTTTGAAAATCACCAGAAATCAGTTTGTGACTGGGAACAATGCCATTTTTCTGCCTGATGGCTAAGATGCCACCAGAAAAGATTCTGGTCCGCTCCCAGGAGGCGAAGTGGGGTGAAGCTGGCTCATGAGTTTAGGGAAGACCAGTTGTTGTTTCCAGTTTCTTTCCAGCATGTATGTCTCCAGGTCAAAGGCCCAGCAGCTCCTCATTATGAGCAGAGTTTAGCTGTGGTACCACTTAACTAAATAATAAAGAAAAGAAGGAAAGAAAGAAAGCCAGGAGTGAGGGAAGAGAAGAAAAAAAGAAAAGAGAAGAGAAAAAGCCCAGCCAGCTAAATGGCAACACATCTGGGGACAACCTGTGTCCGGAATCTTTCATGTCACATAATGAGCATGCCACCTGCTAGCTGAGGGGAGAAAAATGACACGGTATGTAGCAGTCAACTTTTTCCTGAAGAAAGAGAGGAAAAAGTGTATCTTTGCAGCCAAGACAGTGGTGGCACCTGTTAAGTTTAGGCGCGTGCAAGTGTCAGCCCCGGAGAGCGACTCCCAGTGAACAGTGCTCTTTACCATTTAATCAGCTTCGTTGTATTTATAGCCCTGGCGAGGTTGGCCCATTGTTACAAGATGAAATTGTGATGTTCAGCAGTTTATACCTTGGGAGCTGGAAGCGTTTCTCCATGGTGAATTTGTAATATTAATTGGCCATGTCAGTTCGTGACAAATGTAGTGACATCTATTTCAAGTATTTCAGTTGATGGTGCTGAAAAACTGACACACGCTTGAGATAAGTAATCTCACCAAAGATCTTCACGCTCGCTCCGCAGCGCTTCCAGAACACGCTCTCAGAGGAGACGCAAATAGGCTCTGGGTTCAGGGAGGCTGTCCCTTCCCTTTTGCTCAAGGCTGAGAAGGAAGCTGAGGAGGGAGGAGAGCAATGGCCTCCCTGTCATCCATTGTTCAGTCTCATGAGATTTTGGAAGATGAGGAGCTGGCATGGATTCTCTTATCAAGGCCGTGTGCTTGAGATGATCATTTCTTTGATCTGCATGTCTGCTGCTTAGAGGCCACAGCCATTAGTAACAAGAAAACAGTGCCGTTCTCCCTGTGTGCGATCTGTCTGCTAATCACTCTTGGCTATTTGGCAATGTGTGAAAATGTTTTGGTTGTCACATCTCCCGGGGGGAATGAGTTGTTATTGGCATCTTGTGAGTTCAGGCCAGGAATGCTGCTAAGCATCCTATAGTGAACAGGACAGGCCCCAAGAAAGAATTGCCCAGCCCCCAAAGTCAGTAGTGGTGAGGCTGAGAAACCCTGTACTTGTGTGGAACATGCCCTTTTGATGTGGCCCATGTGAAGAGTGCTCAAGTTCCTGTCCCATGGAAGATGGGGTGGGGGGAAGGCAGAGTAAGGGATGCATCAAGATGAGGGACAGCAGAGCAAGAAATGATGCCACAGGAAACATGGCCGTGGTCTGAGCAGCCTGGCAATGCAGAGACAGTGTCTTGGGAGACAGAAGGAGGGAGCCATTCTTGCAGCTAGGCTTGGCTTCTAGAAGGAGTAGGTGTTTGAGTTCACTTGCAGAGACATGGCAGAAAGGCATTTCAGCCCAACCAAGTGGACATATTTATCAAATAGAATTGAGCAACTTTTTTTCATGTCGTTGGTATGATTAAATAGTTTCCAAAATGACAACACAACGAAATAGACTTTTATGTATCTAGAGGGAGGATATTGTAATCATGTTCTCAGCCTTCTCTTTATGTCTAAGATATGGAAGGTGTTATTATTCTTGTTTTATAGATGGGGAAACTGAGTCCCAAACAGCTGGAAGTGACTGCTGAAGCTCCTATGATCTGTCAGTGGAAAGGAAGGGACCAGAAGCTGCAACTGCACTATTTTTCCTTCTTTTTTTTTTTTTTTTTTTTTTTAAATATTTTATTTATTTGACAGAGAGAAACACAGCCGGAGAGGGAACACAACCACAGGGAGTGAGAGAGGGAGAAGCAGGCTTTGTGCGGAGCAAGGAGCCCGATGTGGGACTCGATCCAGGGTCTCCGGGATCATGACCTGAGCCAAAGGCAGTCGCTTAACCAACTGAGCCACCCAGGCGCCCTATTTTTCCTTCTTTATTAAGTGCAGCAAGTTACTGTTTTTGGTGGTTATTTCACATGTGTAGATTCCGTAATCACAAACATATATTACTTGTAATATTACTTGTAAAAAGTTTAAAGATACAGGCAGGTCAAAAAAGAAAATAGAATTGTTCTAGAAACTGCCCTTTTCCACTTAACATTGTTTGTGTGCTATTAAATCCTTTGGCAGCATTGTTTCTAATAGCTGCTCAATGCCCTAATGTATGGGTGGATTATCGTTTTCTTAACGGATCCCCTGTTGTTGGACATACAGGTTATTTACAGTTTTTCTTGGCTGTGAACAGAATTGCAGTGAATGTCTTTGTAGCACCCACCAGTAAGTGATTGCTGAGTATGCCTGGAAGGGCTGGTTCTAAGAGGAAGGGTGGGCTTTGAGATAAATTGCTAAATTGTCTTCTGGAAAGATCGAGAAATTACTTGCTTATATTTTCACTAAGTATTATTTTCGAAAGCCAGATTGAATCTTGGCTTACTCTTGCTGTGCATTTCCTCAAATTAAGGGAGGTGAACTTTTTTTTTTTTTTAAAATATTTGTGTAACAATGTGTTTTGCTATGGTCTCTTCATGTCCATTGATTTCTGTCACTGTGCCTTTATGTCTATGAAATGGTAAGAACTTTTTCTGTGTTCAGGTCAGGATAGTAATCCTTTGTTAGGTGTGTCATAGATACTTCCTCTTGATCTCTGCTGCCTTTTTTTTTGGGGGGGGGGTCTTAGAATTTTGTGCTTAATTTTAATTTAGCCATGTTGTTCATGCTTTAACAATCCTTATTCACTGTAACATTCTATTCACTTATCTGTCTTACTGGATAAACTGCTCCCATGTTTGACGTTGAAATCATTAAAAAAAATTTGTTTTTTCCATGAGAAATGGGGTGAGGATCTGGTTTCTTTTCCCAGATGATTGGTCAGTTGTCCCAATACCAGTTATTGGAATAATTTATTTTTTCCTCAGTAAGTACACCTGAGCTGATTAAGAAAATTGTACTTTAGTGCAGTTATTCCATATTACCTCATAAAATATTAGGCTGATGTGTAAAAATCCTGGAATCCTTTTTTGGGGGGTGTATTTTGTTTTTCAGTTTCCAACCAGCACACTTCTTTAGATTACATAGTATTTTCCATTTTTTAAATAATTTGACTCATTTTAATATTACATCTAAATGTATGATTGTCTTTTTCCACCCAAGATTTTAAGAAATAATTCTAGAACTGCCCCTCCTTTAATTGTGATTTCTGCATCTAAAAAACATAACAAAATAAAAACTTGGCATTTTGGCTCCTTTTGAGAATGAAGGCATATACTGCTTAGTTACCTATTCCTCAGCAACATCTGGGTATCTGTAAGACATCAGTGGAATAAATGGTGGGCGAGGGATATTCTTAGGCTCTCAGACATGAGCCCCACGGGGTAAAATGCTCTAATTCCACCCACCCTGGAATGTGAGTTTAGGTTTAATTTAGTTTGGAAAAGGCAGCAAGCCTGACACTTCCCAGCCATCTAAGAAGTCTCCCTGATAGTTCGAGTCTCCGGATCTTGCATTTAAAATCACCACATTCTCAGGGATGCCGATTATGGCAGAGAAACGTTAATCGTGATTTTTTTTCCTTGTCATTGCCTGGAAAGTACTAGAATGGAAATGTTTCAGAATTTTGTTTTGTATTCTGTGACGTTTCCTTATGTAGCTCAGGCCTCGCTGCTGTGCTGCTGCTCTTCTAGACAATACTAGGTAACACATGTGTCTCATTTATTGTCACAACGAATAGGTAGTAAAAGGCCAGGCATGACCGTGTTGTGGTTCCTGCTGATGGGCACACTTATCACAGGCGCACGTTCAGTGTGCCATATGAGGGCACTCATTTCCACTGGCCAGGCCAGTCTGTTTGAGAGCCCTTCCCAGACATGGGATTTCATGCAGACAGATTCCTGTCACTTCCACTGTGTGCACCTCTTGCCTTCCTAAATGTTTAAAAAGAAATTACCTTGGACACCAAGAAGTATTTATGTCAGCCTCTCCGTACCTTCCTTCTCTCCTTCTTTAGTTCACAAGGTAAATGGTTTGCCTTTTTCTTAGCGTCCTTGATGCTATGTAATCTTTCTCATTTCTGTTTGGAGTCAGAGTCAAGTGGGCTCTCAATATTACTGTGGAGCCATTTTATTTGTGGGAACTTCTTCCCCATGTTCATTTTTAATCCCAGATAGAGAAACACCCCAAGTTTGCCTTTTGTGGAGTATGTATCTTAACGTTATTCAGTTATTTATAATTGAATAAGAATAACTTTTCACAGACATTTGAGGGAGTTTTGCCGTTTTAACTCAGGCTTTCTTTAGGAAGTTTGAGGAGCTAGGCACATGTTACCTGGCCATTTTCACCTATGTGCCATGATTCTTTCCTGCTCTCCTGTTCTTATGCCTTAGACTATTTGTCATCCTATTTGTCCATTGGGATGGCTGGTGACCAATGGGAGAGAGAATCTTTGTATTTCTTTGGAAATACCTATCATCCTTCTAATGAAAGTCGCTGTTATCTTGTATATAATCACTTTTAGGAAGTGTTTTCTTTGATGTATAATTAAATATGTGTGTCCCCCAGACCACAGTATATGCCTCTCATTTACTGGCCCAGAAGATGTTCCTCATCAAAGAAGGAGGGATAAAGTAGTAAAACAAAGGTAAAATCAGGTTTTTAGTTAGCCCGAAGGCAGCCATGGGTAGAATTTTAGGCTTATTTATATTCTATTTCACCACAAGATGTCACCAGGACACCATACCAACATGGTCTATGGACCATCTCTCTGACCAATAGAGTTATGGTAATCAAATAGTATCTTCCTAGGGCCATGGGGAGAGTGGGCTGGGAAAGAATCCCATTCCCAGGAGCTGGAGGACATCACACATGCCTTGATGCTTCTATCTGCTCCAGGGACCCATCTCTCCCAGCCTTTCACTGGAGAGTGAGTGCTTGTAGCAGGATGCACACAAGATGATTATCACAAAGTCCAAGGTGTTCTCTTGCCCCTGAAACTTTGTCTTTCATGAATGGGAAAGAGGCATCTCTGAGGAGGAAGGACCAGATGTGTTATCATTTACCCCCTCTCAACAAGCATCTGGTGCATGACTAGGAATCACATTCTCTTAGATGAAACAGGATTTCAGGTGACTTAAATATGGACATTTTAGGCCTTTTAAAATTTGAGCTTTTTAGTGAAAGGCATTATTTAATAAATATCACATTGAGATTTCATCTTTCGTCATTTCAGTGTCCAGCTAGCAGATCATTCATTTAGTACTGTCTTCTCCCTTGTGGAGTGTGGAAAGTCTCTGCCGGGGTGGGGCTGTGGTGGCTTTCTGTTCCACCTGAAGTATTAATCCTAACTTAAGTGTTTTGAGTCCTTTCTAGTACTTACATAGAAAGTCAGATCTAACAGCAGTCTCCTTGGTCACTTGATGTCCATTTATTTTTGTTCTTATACCTTAGACTATTTGTCATCCTGAATTATGCCAGGACTGGTTTGTGCTAAGAAGCTTGTCATTTGAGTCAGTAAAATAATACCAGCATGTCCCATGTGTATAGTGCTCTCTGTAGGACCCACCTAACATGTGATCAACTCTTCCTACTGGTTGAGTTTAACATATCAGTAAGGTCGAATATTACTTCTCTGTTGCAAAAATAAAACTAGGGATCATAGTGTGGATACCGAGCAAGACTCCATGAATATTTTTTGAAGAAATAACCAGGACTGGAACCTTAAATTCCTGGTTCTTGATCAAATTACTTTTCTTTTCAACTCAAGTTAAAAATTCCCTCTTCTTTTAAACTCAGGAAGAGACCTTCACTTTTTCATCACCATTTTATGATTTAACCTATATCTGGCCCTTTAGAAGTTTAGTTTCTTCTGTAATAATTAAAAAAAAATGATTTGGACTTTCTGTGACCTTGTGTGTATTTATAGGATTTGGAGTGATTACCAGGAGGAAGAAGTCATTTCTGTTTCTGGAGTTCCTGTAGGTGTCAGATTCCCAGCCCATACTTTTTGTTTTTATGTTACTTAAGTGGGGTGTTTTAGTGTCTGTGGCTTATTTAAGCCATAAGCATGCAGACCACATGGAATTCCCTTCCATGTGAAGCCTTACCAGCGTGCACCCATCAGGATCATCCTTCCTCCTGAGTTTTCGTAGCTCATGATTTGTTCGTCCGAGAGCACCTTCTCAGATGTTTCTTTCCTTGTTTAGAGTTCATTGTCTCTTAATCAATCCAGTATATGCTGCCAACGAATGTTTGCGGAAATAATTGAATTACAGAGTGACAGATAGTGGGAACGTCTGCAGTCGTGTCTGAGGTACTGTAGTGAATTTACAAAAGACTGGGTCCAGGAGCTTAGCTGCATCCATGGTTTCTTGAGTGGAAATCCACACAAACATAGTGTATGCAAGCATTTGATATAAATTTTTTGACGGGGCCGTGTTTGTGACAGTTTGGAATTTTAAGCGTGGGAAATGATGAAAAAGTAAGCCAAAACTGCATTTGAATAACATCGATGACTACTTTTGCCTGGTAACATACCATTCTTACTGTGTCTTAAGCGACCTTAGGTGGTTGATGAAACCTTCTAACAGAATATTGTCAAGTGCTGAGTATCTCTTGTCACAGCCGTGGATAACTGGCCAGGGTCTCAAATGGGAAAGTTGTTTTCTCCAGCTAGGAAGCATGGTCTCAGATCTACTTCTAAGGTTCAGTGTGAAAAGGAACGTAAACTCACTTTAAGCAGGGGAAACACGATCAGGAAAATAAATCAGTAAGGGACATAGACTAGGGGGCTGATGGAGGAGAGGGACGGATCAGGATATGGCTTCCCAAAGCAATGATTATATATTTTCCACCCATTTTGGTTAGCCATGCCACTCCTTATCTCCTTACTGCAGAAAACCGACAGTTAGTTCTGTGTTCTTAAGAACCGTCCATGATTGCATTTAGGCAATGGATTTAACAAATATCATTATCTCTTCTTTAAGCTCTGACTGTGGTGCACAGGTTTCTTGGTGTGACTCATCACTGGTGTTTCTGGGTTTTATTAGAAACGTCTAGAGAGCAGGAAACAAGAATATGAACTGACAACATTGATGATTCTGGCAGCCTGACATTACCCAACTCTTCTCTTTGTTTGATTTACCTTAAGACTTTGGTTTTTGTTGTTGTTTATTTTTTTTCTTCTTATTATTTTTTTTTAAGAGAATGGGTAGGGGAGAGGGGCTTCCTCTTACAGGTTTCCTTTCAAATCAGACTCTTTCCAAGTCTTTTGTAAAACTCCTTTATGCATTTTGCTCACTGGTTGAGTGAGAGTTACACATGAGATGTGGCTTAGGCATTTTCACTGTGTCCATAAAGAAAATGTATATTACTATGCGTTGCACATTTGCCACTTAGAATTTCTGAATACAAATTAATCAGCTTGCAGCTGTGAATAACAATAAAACACAAGATAATGTACCTGCAGAAATGAGGGCATTTGAAATCCTTTCTCAGGTGGCCGTCAAAAATAGCCAGGCGGAAGTGTTGCTCCCTGTTTTCCATAATTGCCAGGCTTTGCCTTTCCTTAGTTAATCCGTTTAATAAACTCCCCTGCAGAATCTAAATGCTTAAATTTAGTTTCTTTTTTGTCTTTATGGTGTTTATCATTGTTAACGTGGCATCAGAGTAGCTCAACTTTTGCATCATGATAAATTCATAACCCAAGAGAAGGCAGAAAACATAATTATTATCAATTGCCTCTCTCCTGCAATTGCCATTGGCTGAGTGGAGCAGTGTGTGTACCTAAGGAGTAGCTGATTCAGAGAAATACAGTGTTGGAATGGGGCCTATCTGGATTGCGTTGCCATTGTCCAGAAGTTCTTCCCATTGGACTTGTCTTCAAGTTTGCCTGTTTGGTAAATTCTGCAAGACATGTCAATATTTTAAGAGGCTGAAACTTTGATTTTTTTTCCTTTTCATACTCAATATGGAATCCAGTGTATTCATTTAGTCGTTCAGTAAGTCTTAACTGAGTGCCTGCTCTGAGTTAGGGCACACCTGTGAATAAGGTGAAGTCTCTGTTACATTCTATTAGGGGGTCTAAAATTAACACAGGAATGTGACATACCAGATGATAGAAAGTGAAAATAAGTATACCTTTTTTTTTTTTTTTTAATTTTAAGGGAGTGCAGTATTTCACTCACAGCCGCAAAAATCACTTTCCCGAAGATTACAAACAGGGAAACTTAGCTACTAAAGAATTTCAGTTCTTCATTGGGGAGAAATAGTGCTGGCTGGGGTGATTGCAGGCAGTTGGACATGTCTGTTCACTTACAGCAGTAAGGATGGCTAAAGAGAGTAGCTGTGGGGGCTTGTTTATCTGAAACTGATAAATGTCCATGACGCTGTGCACTTCACTCAACTTCCAGCCCTTGCTTGGTCGCAGCTGTTCAGCCACTCCCTCTCCCCAGTGGCCTTGAACTTGTTTGCTCTAGCTTCAGTTAGTGGTTCACAACTGGGGTTTTGCAGAGGTCTGTAGAAGTGAACCTTGGTAGATAAGGCTTTCATGAAAGTGGAGCTCACTGGTGGGCAGAAATTCTTGTTCCGACAGATTTGGGGTCATGATAAAGAAAACTGACTTTTGAAATCTGAGAAACGTGGAGAATCTTTTCAAGGGGCTGATTTTTTTTTTTTAATGGGAGAAATAAAATTATTTTAAATTTGAGTTTACTTTTTCCTAAGAAAGGCTCTTTTGAAGATTCATTGAGATCTATGAAAATCCTTCAAAAAATGTCAACTGCTTCTCAGGATTCTTAGTCTCATTAATCTAAAAGTCAAAAGGAATGAGCATCTTCGTTTGTTTCGAAAGGGCTTGTCCTCAGTCAGTACTATTATCTTTTTAGAGATTTGCAGAAGGAAGGCCAACAAAGAAATACTCATTAATTTTGGCTGAAAGTGGCCACTTCAGCTGAAACCCATTCAAGTTCTCAGTCAGACACCGGAGTTAGGTGTTTCTCGTGTTTCCAAATACCTGAAATGTTCTCGAGACATTGTTAATGGCCAGCATGCTTGGCTGACATTGCATTTTTGTATGGATTTATTCACCTCTGTTCAAGATACATTTTCCCCTATCACAGCAGCCGGATGGAGGGTGTTTTTTAATACGCTGTCCTGGCCTGTGCCGGACAGTGTGTGGCTTTTCTGCTTGGATGGATTCCATCATAGATGCCCCTTTTCAGCTTAACCAAAAATTCAAAACATTTTCCTTTGACAGTTCTGTTTTCACTCCAGGATATACCTCGATGTTGCCAAAGTCTGCCAGCACTTTTTCTCCTTGGGCTTTATGCTGATTCCTTCCATTGGGAAAAGGCATCCCCAGTGGTTGGCCCTGAAGGCATAAGTAATGGGTACTCCTCCGGGTCTTCCCACAGATGCTGTATTTCCTAATGTGCTCACCCTATAAATAGGAAGATGGGTTATAGGACCAGCTTTTTAATTACATTCGGGGGAACTTAACTAATTTTATTCCTGGACATGGTGTGGGGGTGGTCGTCTCATATTCATTTTCTTATATCTTGATTTCATAATGAAGTCACCATGCATACAGCTATTCTTTTTTTTTTAAACCCTTTGTGAATGCTAACTAATACCCAGTCTTTTGAAGTATAATGTTCCTAACCCCTGAATTCTCTGGTTTCGGTTATTATATTTTCATGAGCGTTGATTTTGTTAAAGGCCTTTTAAAATCAGTTGCTCCCTGTAATTACAAATCTGCTTTATGGTATTTGCAGTATATCACATGAGTATATTGAGGGTCATGAGAAGTTCACGTGTGCTGGGTTGGGCTCCACGCCTTTCACCAAGGCCCTGGCTCCAGCAGCTTTTGTGTATCCAGAGTTTTTGTGTATCTCTGCAGGGTTTACACGTTATTCAGTAGCTGCATTCCTATTGCACTGTGCCCTTTGAGTTTTGACAGCCTTGAAAAAGGGCAATCTAGAACTCCAGTATTTTGGGAAATCCTGGACTTGCTAAGGTATTTTTGAATTTGAAGAGCTAGGAAACCGTTACCTCAAAATGCTAATACTTTTCCCAAGTCAGAAGTCACTCAGATTTTTATTATGCATTGACCACAATTCACTTTCTGTTGGATTGACTTGGGGAAAAGCCCACACAAAAATAGCAACAACAATCCAAAACAAGTCTATATATACATACTTTTAAGATTTTATTTATTTATTTGAGAGACAGAGAGAGAATATGAGTCGGGAGCCTGATGTATAGTTTATAAAGAGAAGTTAAATGCTAAAAACTCACAAGTCTTGTCTCCTAAGGGATTTGTTTATTTATTTGTTTTAAAAGTTTTTATTTATTTATTTGACAGAAACAGTGAGAGAGGGAACACAAGCAGAAGTGGGAGAGGGAGGAGCAGGCTTCCCGTGGAGCAGGGAGCCTGATGTGGGGCTTGATCCCAGGACCCTGGGACAGACACTTAACAACTGAGCATTCCAGGTACCCCTCATCTAAGGGATCTAAAAATCAAATTTCACTTAAAAAAAAAGTTGATTAAGTTGATATAGCATGATTTTTGATAAAGATTTTCCTTTTTTTTTTAATTAGGGGATTAGGATAGAAACCTAACTTGCAATTTCCTGCTGGATGGCCTTTAAAACTCATAGATGATAGTGGGTCCTTAGGTCAAGAGAAGGGAGAAGAAAAGAGATCCCTACCCCTTAACCTGTTGGCTTTAAAATGAGGAAAAAAAGAAAACACACACACACACACACACACACACATAATAATATTAATAATGGTAATGGAGGTTATGGTTATGACTAATTAAGAATTTTATATTGTTATGAAATATTAATTATTATTGTTATTGATGGGGAAAAGGTCATATCACGTCTCCTCTCCTTAAATAGCTCAATACTTCAGAATGTGTCTGTTTTCTCAACCAGTGTCTCTGTTCTTCGGCTTGTTTCATGTTTTGTTTTTGGGGAGGATGTGTCACCACCCCAAACTTCTGGAGTAGTGAAACAAGCCTGCCTGCCTGGCTCTTGGGATCCCCTGGTGGCCTGGAGGGTAGGACGTGCATGCTAGGTGCTCTTGGTTAAGAATGAGGAGGGGAAGGAAGGAAAGGAAATGGGAAGTGGGGTGAATTGGGGAGGGAGACAAAACATGAGAGACTTTGGACTCAGAAACAAACTGAGGGTCTTTGAGGGGAGGGGATGGGGGAACGGGGGAGCCTGGTGGTGGGTATTGAGGGCATGTATTACATGGAGCACTGGGGGTGGGGCATAAACAATGAATCTTGGAACACTGAAAAAAAAAAAAAACCAAAAAACAAAACACGAATGCTGAAGGCAGTCCCTCCCTTTCCTCTGGGAGAAGCCTCCCGACCAGCCTGCCATGCATCAGGGGCTTCTGCCCTGTCTGCAGTGCTCTGCCTGCCCTGTCAGTTGCCTTCAGTTGCAGTGGATCTGATTGGTTCTGTATAGTTACTGTTGTGCCTTTTGGACAAAGCACTCAAGACAGGGTGGTCTGGCCACTCTCACATCACAGATCCTCCCATTTTGCGGACAGTGTGCCCCAGGTGATGGGGGGAAGGAGATCCTGGGGCCACCCATCGCCAAGGGCTGTCCAGGTATGCATTCTCGCCAGGAGCCTGTGAGTGCAGGTGTTTTCCCCGGCAGAGGGCTGTAAGTAGCTTCCCACGGGGAACGAGAACATGGCCTTCTCTCAAGGGCTGGACAGTCTCTGTCACAACTTGAGTTGGCCTGTGAACTGCATGGGTCTGAACATTGTGGGTCCACTTACATATTGATTTTGTACAGTACAGTATTATAAATGTTTTTTCTCTTCTTTATGGCTTTCTTAGTAACATTTTCTTCTCTCTAGCTTACTTTATTGTCAGAAGACGATAAATGATACCTGTAATGTATGAAATATGTGTTAATTGAATGTATTATCAGTGAGGTTCTGGTAACAGGCTGTTACTAAAGTTTTGGGGGAGTCAAGTTCTGGGTGGATTTTCAAGTGCATGAGGGATGGCACCCCTGGCCCCCACATTATTGAAGGGTCAGCTGTATTCATTGTGCTATTGGAGCATGAAAACAGCTACAGACAACATGGAGGTGAATGGCTGCATTCCAATCAAACTTTATTCACAGACACAGGCAGTAGGTCAGAGTTGTGTACCAGACTGTAGTGCACAGAGCACAGGTTTTGAGCCTCAGATCTGACACCTCCGAACCCTGCAACTTGGGCAAGTGAAAATCCTATGCCTCGGTTTTCTGTTTTGTCGTACGGGGTAACATAGTTTTTTAGCATGGTTATTAAAAACGTTTGCTGAAACGGTGTATGCAGTAGGTCAGAGTAAGGTCTCAACAAATGCTCTTTTGGTTGGGACCTCCTTATGCACACTTTCAAAGGAAGGTGGGAGGTGTTTCTGGATCTGAGGCTGCTAGAGAATAAATAGGTGTTCCTGTCAAGGTTTTGAGTTTTCAGTTGTCTGCTGGCCTTGATTTTTCGGCAGACACGTTCAGAGCTTTAAAGGTCATTTTGTGGTTTTTCCATTTCCATGTCTGGGAACACATTCTGCATTGCCATTTTAAACACTGGATTTGCCTTGAAGTAGTATACTCACATGTAGTTATTTCCAACCCTTTTTGAGGCTGGACTCAATGTTTTAATTCAGTGTTTGTCTAATCTGTGGCTCCATGTTCTTGGCCCAAGCAGGATAGAAGAATATAGAAGTATACCCTGAAACCAGTAAATGAAAAAGTGTGTCCAGACTTAGAAGTTCACATGTGCTTATTAACTTCACTGTGGCCATCAAAGGAGGTCCTGGAGTCCAGGAATGGAGGGTCTGTCCCCTGATGGTAATGTCTGTGTCCCCACCTGGCTTAGTAAGCTTATGGTCAGCCTTCAGAGGCTGCTATGACTGTTCCAAGTCTGGCTAATTTACGCTCATTCAGGCATTTTGTAAATAGCATTCAGATTAATTGTGACCCATTGAACACGATGGAAGTATGTTTATCGCCCACCTGCCATACCATATCCCAAGAGAGAAAAAACATTGCATTTGGCTTATTTATATAATTTTTTGAAAAGGAGTGTTTGTTGAAGGAAAGTAATTCTGTTAAGTTAGGGCTCATATCGTATTTGGGATTTGCGTTTTAAAATATTACCTAGGAAGCAGTTTTCTCCAGAATGACTTGTAAGTCAGAGGTGAGGGATGTCCTGTTTTAGGAGCTACTAGATTTGTGTTGCTCTGATCCAGCCAAGGACTTTCCACTTGGTCCCTTTGTGGGCGAGGGCCATCAGTGGGCCTCACTCTCGGACTGGCCCCCACTTGATCAGGAGTGACCTGGAGCAGGGGCACAGGCTGCTGCCTGCTGTTGGGCCAGATACAGCTTGCACCTGTTTAGGGATGGCCTGCAAGCCGAGAATAGGTTTTACTCTTTCTCGTTTATTTTTAAATGACTGAAAAAAGAACCAAGAGGAGAATATTATTTTATGACACATGAAAATTACATGGAATTCATATTTCAGGTGTCCATGAATAAAACTTTAAATGTCGTCAGTAAAATTAGGTGGAGATCTGTCGTCTCTCTTGTGTAAGTTTCTCTGTGATTTCCTTGGTTTTGCCTCTTGATCCACAAAGCCTAAAATATTTACTGTCTGGCCCTTTAGACAAAAATAAAATAAGATAAAATAAAATAAAATAAAAAATTGGTATGGAGCAGTGATTTGCAGACTCTTCTGTAGCTTTCAAAATCTTTGATCAAACTAAACCTACGGGGGAAGCCTGCTTTACGAAACAGGTGCACGATGGAGCAGTTTGGAGCAGGGTGTCTGTCAGAGCCTCGCTGGGTGTCAGACTCATGCCACACCTTCCCTCTGGGCTGCCTTCATTAAGAAAGTGGCCTGCATTCGTAAGGACCCATCTGCAGTCCCCTTTTGGCTATTCTAAAATCCCAAAAGCTCGGAAAAACAAATTTTTTTTTGTTGCTTTTGTTTACAGCAAATTCTTTTGGTGGCAAAACTGGGCTTCAGCTGATTCCGTGTCCCTATTTTTCCACTCTCCTGTGAATAATCCTGTCTTCTGTACAGAAATAGAAATATGTTTGTTACAGGACACTATCCTAAACCCTGCTGGGGTGTTTCATGACCCACAGTTACCTTCATCACTTGGACAAACTATGAATTATGGAAGCATGCCTGATGGGGGGGGCCCTCCTTTGTACCTTCCCCACCAGGGCCTACAAACTTGCATTGTCTCCCTCCATGGTGGACTCCCCTTTGCCCACCAGACAGCAGGGAGGCCTCTCTGAGCTGGCAGTGGATGTGCAGCTGCCACACACGCTTGTCTCAGCTGCCCAGGCTGTGTAGTGCATTTGCTATCCTGTCTTGTGGCCTCAGCCGTTGTGTGACCTTCCGTGGGTGCTGGGGGAAGGCGGGGCCAGGGGGAGGAGGTTCCTGTTACCTGGAGGACTAAAGAGCCTAGTACAGGTTGAGGCTGATGAAGAACGGGGCCCACAGGTCATGATTTGTTTTTCTGTAATGGAGCCAGCTCCCCAGACCCTGAGACTGACCTGTGTTCCTCTACCCTTTCTTTCCTGCTTATGACTTTAAGGATTTGGCTCTTCTGGCCTTTTGGAGGCTCCTTCTCTTTTTCCCTCAAGAACTTGCCCCCGGATGGGAGAAAGCACCTGTTTGTGTTCTCAAAATTTGTGACCACAAGACTGCCCTCTGGTTCTAAGCTGTGTGAGGAGAAAGGAGGAGGGAAATCTGAGTGGTGCAGAGTTCTAGAGGGAGGGATGATTGGGGTCCCCAGAACCTCAGAACATGGCCTTATTTGGAAAGAGGGTCTTTGCAGATGTTGTTAATTAGGGATCTCAGGAGGAAATCATCCTGGATGTAGACTGCTGTCCTTGAGAAGAGCAGAGGACATTAGAGTGGAGAGGAGGCTGAGTGAGGGTGGAGGCAGTGGCTGGAGGGACACCGAGGATCGCTGGCAGCCACCCCTCTCTGGGAGAGAGACATGGTGCAGTTTCCCCCTCAGAGCCTCCAGAAGGAGCCAGCCTTGCCAACACCATGATTCTGGACTTCTGGTCTCCTGAACTGGGAGAGAGTACAGTTCTGTTGGTTTAAGCCACCCTGTTTGTCGTGATCTCTTACGATCAGCTGCAGGGAACTAGGGGTGTCCCCAAGGAGATCCACGTGGTCTTTGTATTCGATCTGCAACCTCCAAAAGTTTGAGCAGCCTCCTGCTCTCACCACTGTTGTCCTAGAGCAGAGCAGCTCTACCAGGGACAGGCTCAATTGGGCATTGCAAGTACAGGATCTATAAAACAATGCCTTCAAGAAGCTCCCATAATCATTGGGAAGACAGTGGAGTTCTAATGAAGCCATGTGGCCACTCCCCAGAACTTGCACTTAGAGTTATGGGTCAGGAGACAGTCGGGATTAGGGTCAGACCACACATCCCTTAGTCTCGAGCTGGAAACTTGCAACTGAGTATCTACTGACCCAGGTGACACCCATCTTGATGGGTATGTTCTTGACCAGGTCTGCTGTCCTTGCTTAGCACTGCAGCCTCATGGCTCATGCCTGCTACATTCCTCCAACACCAGCTTTTTGGGGGCCAGCAGTGTCTCCACGGGACCGATGAAGACAGTGTGACGTACAGACATTAGAATGAGGCTGCCAGTTCTGTTTACTAAACTGTTTCAGTAGATTATGTGAGCTTTCTGTACTAAGCACTGAGCAGAATTTCCGGCACCTTGTAAGCACTCCATAAATGTCTTTTGCTAATATCGTTGTGGTTGTGTTTTTTCTTTCTCCTTCTCTGCCTCGTTGTCTTCTCCATCATCTTGAGGGCCCATGGGCCTCACCCTTGTTGCAGCCCTGATCATTATTACTGTTAATGGGGATTATGGCACAGGTGCTCAGAGTCGCCCACTTCTTTGAGGGCGCCCACTGCCTTCAGATTGGTTAAACAAGCGGGATCAGGCTGTCTTTTCCAAAAGGCAGTGTCACTCAGAACCCTCTCCCTCCCGGGGCTCTTTGAGGCAGACAAATGCCGCTGATAAACTACAAACAGACGTTTTGGGTGAATTCCCCATAGCCACACTAGGTTTGGGGCTGAGAAATGGAGTTCCTGTCACTGTTGACTGAAAAATCCAGCTCTCCTAATAGAGTTTTCGTGTCAGAGCCGCTAGCCTCACTGCCCCACAGATGGGAAGGATTGCAACGTTGGCCTAACATAATTTTGGTAACTCTGTCTGCCTCTGCCTCAGGTAGAAATAATTCAGATTTCACTGTACGTTTTCTCTAATGGGCTAAACAGCCACTTTGTAATACCTGTATTTTATGAGACATAATTCTGGGTATTGTTTCTGCAGCGTCTTGAAAACACAAATTTGAGCGAGCTGGCCATTTAGCTTGAGCAATTTTCAAGTTATTTGTAAAATGATATGCTGTCTTTTTTGACCCAGTTACTTTATAAAGCTACATTCTTTGGCAAACATTAACACAACTTCTCCGTGTGTGGGCTAAATAAGTACTCGGGCAACACTGATTGAGCGCTGCCTTGGGTAAATAATTCTCTTTGCACACATTTCCTAGTTTGTAATGAGAAAGTTTTCTTCGTGGTCTGACCGAATGTAACATTCCATTGAAAATGAGACATCAGTCCTTGAGTGAGGGGGACGTGGAGCCAGGGTTCGAGGAGGTTTATGAAAGAGAGGTGGTGGTCTGCGTGACGTCCTGAGCGCCCCCTCTCTTCCTTGACTCTTCTCTGGTCTGGGGGCCGCTGGCCGTGGGGGCACAGAAGACAGTGGAGGCAGAAACAATCCTCAGGAGGAGTAAGTGAAATCGAACTCCTGTGCTGCTGTCTCCCCAGCCAGATGTGCCCCCCACCGCAGGTCCCTCAGTGCGACCACGTGATGCTCTACAGCTGTGCGAATTACAGGAACCCTTGTTCTGGGCCCCACCCACGCTTTTTGATTTCTGGTGTTGATTCCTCCTCAGAAAGCACCTCCTTTTGGCTGAGTGGGCAGTGGAAGATGTCTGGGAAGGTTGGGACCTCTCCCGCTCTGGCTGTCAGTCCTGGCCCTCCCCGCGCAGTGGTGGGCTAGTAACTTCAGCTCGAAACTTCGAAACCTTGGTGTTCTCCTGGGTGACGGGGGATAGTACCAGCATCTTCCCTGTGGGGATTTAACAAAATCATCCTCGAAGGTTGTAGGGGAAAGTATACAAGTGCTGGCCTGTAGGTGGCTGGTTAGTAGGGGTCACAGAGGATGAGAAATTGCCATGGAAGGCACATTTCGTGTATTGCCTCATTGAAACCTCCTTACAGTCTATGAGACCTCCTGTTGAAGGTGAGGAAATTGGGACTCCAACTTCGGCGGCGTGGCTGTGTCCACACAGCTGCGCGGCTGTGCCAGGACCAGGATTGCTCTTCTGGCCCGACCTCGAGTCACACGCCACACTGCTCACTCCCCTGACCTTCCTGTCCTGCGGCCTGTGTCCGGAGTGGATCCACCGTCTGTGGGCAGGGTGAAGGGCGATGATCAAAGTCAGCAGGGAAATCGCGGGAGAAACCCAGTCCTTCGTGAGGGACGCTCATGTCAGCTTCAGGGCTTGACACTGTGGTGTGGGTTCAGAGCAGAGCAGGCACGTCTGCCTGGAGACACAGGTGACCAGGCAGTGGGGTAGGTGCTACCAAGACACACAGGCCTTGCGTCATCCACTCTCACTGGAGCAAAAGGAGCATTTTTTTTCCTCTTGGGGTTTTCTTTTTCTTAAAATTAGTGACTTCCCATATAAAATAAGAACATGCTCATTAAAAAAGTGGAAAGTAGGGGCACCTGGGTGGCTCAGTTAAGCGGCCAGCTCTTAGATCAGCTCATGATCTTGGGGGTCCTGGGATCGAGCCCCTGGGTCAGGCTCTGTGTTCAATGGGGAGTCTGCCTCAGGATTCTTCCACTCCCTCCATCTCTCCCCTGCTTGTGTGCTCTCTCTGTCTCTCTCTCAGATAAATAAGTGAAAAGTACATAAATGTTGAAGAGACAGAAATAAAAGTCACTCAGTATATTCACCACTAGCATTTTTGGCACATATTCTCAAGTACTTTATAATGTACGGGTTGTTCTGTTTTATTTTGTGGGGTTGTAAATGCAGCCTGTACACTTACGATGCTTCTCTTACAGGTTAATTTTCACTCTGTTCTGCTACCTGAATCCAGATACCAATCCAGAGACGATGTTTTTGGCATAGTGGTTAAACATGTTATATAGATGGTGCTCTGTAGGTGACAGAGTTTTGTTTTTTTTTTTTTGACTTAAGATTTCAGTCTTTCCTGTTTTTCTAGACTGTTTTAAGAAGGAATTTGAATGGCTGCATGATGGTCAACCAGCTAAATGAGCCATGATTTTCAGTTCATCGTTCCCTTGCTAACTGGAGTTTTAGGTTGTTACTAACTCTGTGTCAGTTATAAGGTCATGAACATTTTTGGTTGTGAAGTCGTTCTCAGTTAACACTGTTTCTATGGGATTGATTTGCCGGAAGTGGAATTTCTAGGTCAAAGGCACAAACACTCCTGCTACATATTAACATGGTCCAGAAACCCACCACGTAACTGAGAATGCACCTTGGGTTTGCCTGGAGAGCCAGAGCAACGATGGGAGTCAGTGGGTCTTTTGATTTTGCATTGTTTGGATAAGGACTTATCCTAGATGGGCCAAAATGACCAGCTTATTTTATTGTCAAAGTCGAGTGAATTTTGTGCTTCACTTACGTGCATGTCTTCGAAGATAGGTGGGAACTGTTTGGGTATTTGTCATCCCGACAAAGGAAGGGCATGGAACCAGCACCGGGCATCTGAAAAAGAGTTCCAGATTTGGATGCCTCTGAAGTTACTTCTTGCAGTCCAGGGCAGACAATACTCTTTCTTCCACAGTGTCTGAGTCTCAAGTGCCAGGATGTTGAAGACGCTCCCAGGTCATAATTAACCTTCAAAATGAGAAGGTTGAAAGGCTGGTAAAAGGCTCCCTGTGCTCCAGAAAGGAGAACAGAAATGCAAAATGCTAACACTCATGAAACCTCTGCTCTTTTCCGTTCCTTATTAAGAACCAATCCAAAGAGGAGGGCGTCGGATTGCAAACCGATCATTCTCCCTAAATTGAAGGAGTCCACTTTTGCCACAAGTCCTACAAATCTACCCTCCCTATTTTTTTTTTTTTTTCCCTTTGGGCACATGATCTTCTCCAGTTCCCTACTTAATCACAGCTCATTTGGAGCATCCATGCATTCTGTTTAAGGCTCCCACCAAAGACTGGATTTTTGTTCTGTTGCTACTGAGAAATTGTGTTCGTACATTAAGACTACTTTATAGAACAGTTTGTTACTACATGGGATTAAAGAAAACCCAGTTAAATCATATACCCTGAAATCCAGCAGTGGCAGATGGCGAAAGCCTCCAGTGTACATGGTTCTCACCATCCTAACTGCCCCTCACACATATACTAGCATTGCACAGGCCTTCCACGTTTACCCTCTCTGTAGAACAATACCCTGCTTTTGAAAGTACTTGTTCTCCTAACTTATCCTTTAAGCAAGAGAAGGAAAAAGTATTGGGCCCCTCATAAAACAGTTAACAGGAAGCCCGAGGCGTCTTTTAGTGCCGGTTTTTGGCTGATGCTTGGAATGGCTCCATCAATCACCGCTATTCATGTATAGCTGGTTTTTATGTCAGTTAAACCATATTCCATCAAGTTGGTGAAGCAGAGTCAGGGAACAAGATGAATTGTGAAGCGTCTTCTGTGGTATGGAAAGGGGCTTTGCTTTTAAATGCCGATGTTGATTTCTTAATATTTTCAGCTATCTCTTCCGAAACCCGATCCCCTCTGACTGTGGCCCAGGAGTCCGTTCTTTTAACCTTGTTCAGGGGGCGGCGGAGGGGGTAGTGCCAGCTGCTGGTTTGGAAGTGCCAAGGGTGGATCAGCTGATGAGGAGGATTCATGAACTGCCCTGGGCTCCCAAGCAAGGGAAATAAATCCTAGGTCCCTGGGAGTGATCTTTGTAGTTCAGGACGGCGTGATGCCATGTTTCCAGTTGACTCCCGCAGTAGTGACTGCCTGTGCGGGTGGAGCGTTGTGTGGGGTACCAGTGGGGGGAGGTGTTGTTCCCTTACACAGGACAGAGTGGTATTGTTTTTCTTGAAAGATGAATTTTGTATCTCTCAGTGTCAGTTTACATGTTCTGTGCCCAGAAGTCAACAGGATTTCTGCCCTTTCCTAGACCCCTTTAATTAGGTTCCATCCTTCTGAGACTATTTGTTGAGTGAGTGTAGTGTGCAAAGCCATGGGGTGCCAGTGGGGCGGTGATGGCGGTGGGAAGGTGATGGACAAAGACCCCGGCAGGGAGGGGAATGTTTTCTCTGACACTGTTTAGAAGTGTTGACTGTGGTGATAATAAAAAGCATTTGGACTTTGGTCAGTTTCATTACTGCTTTGAAATTCCCTTTGGACAGTGCAACCCTTTATTGCTTACATCCCGAGTGGAGCTATTGGCCCGTCGACTACTATCTGCTTTTCCCGCCATGGGTGCAGAAGGTACCACTAGAGACCCTGGGATGCGGTCCCATTCCTGAAGGAGGTTATAGTTTAAAAGGGGAGGCGATGTATGCATGCAGGGAGTGGGGGCTAAAATGCCAGCCGGATCTGCTTTCCCACTGCAATCCCCTCAGGTCTGTTAGGTCTTGCTTAGTCCCTGCTTCTGCATTACTCCCCTAGGGTGGGGGAGTGAACCGCCTGGTTAAAACTCAGGCACAAAGGTCCCCTCTGCTTCTTCCCCACTGCCCGTGGGCCTGGTTTGGTTCCTGGATCACTCCACTGTTTTAAGGATGCTCTTGGGTTCTCACTGTGCACTTGTGGGTTCCTACTGTTCTCTTACCTCCTGCACACTGAGGGGACATCAGACATGGAAAATGTTTTTATATAAGCTTAGCTAAACCACAATGATCTTTTAACAGGTTTGGGACTTGATTATTTATATCGATACCACCTCTTTCTTCCCAAGAATTGCAAGCACCAAATTGGCATGCAGCTTTTGAAAGGTGAACATTTCACAACCATTTTACAGCAGAGATGATATGGTTCTGGGTGGGGGTTGGGAGCCTGGATGGGGAGAGAGGGCACCAGAAGGGGAAAATGGAAAGAAGAGGGCGAGTGAGATAAGCCAAAGGAATTCAGAAACTAATAACGTCCTATAGTAATCAGAGGGCCAAGGCCAGGTCCCCAGGGAGCAGCTGTACACGGAGTGATTCAAACCCACTCCAGACCTGTGTTCTGAATCATTACCTTTACCTGGAGAAGCAGACCTGGCCTTCAGTGAACCACCCCCACTCCCTGGCTCTGTGACCTTGGCAATTGACTGCCCCTCTCCTTCCAAGATCAGTTTCCTCATTTGTAAAACAGCAGTAACCTCCAACTCATAGGGTCATGAGGGGATTAAATGATAAATCACATTCCAAGCACTGAGCACATTGTCTGTCTGGCACATTAGGGAGAGTTCCGGAATGCCGGTTTCGTGGTGAAGAGCTTGGTTCTGGAGCTTGATGGCCTGAGTTAGAGTCCCAACACTGCTCTCTTCTAGCTGTGTAACTCTGGGCACCTAGCTTAATTTCCTCTGTGCTTTCCCCGCTTCCTGTGTAATACAGTACAGGGGTAATGAAGGACATTTTGTTGGCAAGATGAACTGAGATGGTCCCTATAATGTGCCTGGGAGTTGGTGGTGCCCAGCAGATACAAGTTATTAGTATTGCAAGGATTGCTTACTGGGTGTCTGCTGCACCAGGCAGGGTGGCAGAGCAGAAATGACCCACTGAGGCAGCTGAGGCACAGACATTTGGAGTAACTCTGACCAAGGTCCCTCAGCCCTGGCTCTTGCCATCTGGTGTGACTGTGTCAGGTGTTTGAAGAAAGAGGAGGAAGCTCACTTTTGTTCCTTGCCCTGATTCCTGCTAGGACTCAATTTATGCTGCCTCATCATAATAGGTGTGCATGGGGTCTGAGATAGAGGAGGTGCTCAGTAAATGCGAGTTCAGGTTCTCCCTTTCTTCCTCTCTCCCATCTTCCCTTTGCTTTGGACAATTTGTAGGCATCAGCTTTTGCCCTTTCTGCAGATTTTACCATTGCAGTCAGCTGCTCATTTCAAAGCAGTGAGCATTTGACTTTGTATATGTGTTATATCTCTATCCCTATGCCTCTTCTCCTTTCCTTCTCCCCCACCCTTTTTAAAAAAGATTTATTTATTTACTTATTTGAGAGAGACAAAGAGAGATATCAAGTATGAGCGGGAAGACTCAGACTCCCAGCTGAGCATGGGACTAACCAGCTGAACCCCCTAGGTTTCCCTTCTTCCCTTTGTTTCCATTCGAGTAGCAATAATGATAGGGAAGGAACCGGAAAGTCTCCAGCAGTTCATCCTCTGTTGCTACAAAACTATTCCAGCTAACCTCATCTAAAAGTGTCTAAAATACATTAACTAGTATCCAAAGGATATAAAAACATTTCCACCAAATCCCAGTACCTTTGGAACACATGGTGCCCTGGGCCACTTCTGTGCTCATTAGCTTGTCCAACAAATGACTGGCACAGCTCAGACGTGGACATCAGGTAATTCTTTTGTTAAAGCAAACACTCATACCCACCCCCCTGCAAGGTTTAGTGAAGGAGAAGTTGGAAATTAATGGCCATATGAAATTTTTGGGTTATGTGTGGATTTCATTTATCCATGCTCCCTCTTAGCCCCAGTAGCATGGTTAATTAAGAGTTGTCAATACATCTTTGCTGGAGTGTTTGATTATTTTTTCAGCAGGGAAGATTAGAATGAAGTCTTCAGATCTGGCAAGTGTCATGGGACTTGTAGAGTAAATTGCAGGTTAAGCCCTCATTTTGATCTCCGGGACCAGAGCAAGCACCATTTCATTGACGTGTCATCAGCTATGATCTGAGGGAGCACACAGAGGTGCCCTTTGGGGACCGACAGGTGTCTTGCTCTTGTGTCCCATATTGAAAGGGATTATTGCATGGTGAGTGTGTACTGGTGAACAAACACCAGACTGGGGTTAGCCTTGACTAGAGCTAGCTCTGAAAGTCTTTTGATCTATGCCTTATTTAAAAAAATATACATTTGTGTATGTATGTGTGTTTATGTATGTATGTGAACACATGCATTTTTATATATGTATTTCTGTCCAGGTGGAGGGGTGTGTGTGTGTGTGAGAGAGAGGGAGAGAGAGAGAGAGAGAGAGAGAGAGAGAGAGAGAATATTAATAACAGACAGGAGTTGAAGTTTCCAGTTAAGTCTGCTAACCCCTTGATTTATGACTTATTAAAAAGTATATGTGTATATGTACATACACACTTAGCTCTACCATGCGACTCTCCCTTTTTGCCTTCCAGATAAGTATGCTAGCAAACACTTCCTGCAAATGGCAAATGGCTTTGCCCTTTAGGTATTTCTTTTAAGCATTTGTGTTGACAGCGGCCTTTAGTTTTCCTTCTACTTTAGGGCTCTCAAGTTCTAGAATAAATCTTACCAGCAATTAATTATACCTTAAGATTTTCAGGAGAGGTAGGCTAGTTTTTATTATTTTACCCACTAAATATACCTTTAGATAACACAATACCTATTTACAATGACAAGTTTTATTTTATTTATAGGGTTTAACAAATCATCAAAATAACCCAAAATGGGCCACTTAGACCAACATCCTTGTTTCTCCTTCTGCTTCATCAATGAATTATGCATGCATTACAAATGGCAATGAGGAGCAAAGGTCGGTTTAGAACAACACAGATTGGAAAATTACACCATTTGTTTAAACAACATTTATTATTGATTATTCAGCATAGGGGCTGGTGGAAATGCAAATAGTGGCAGTAATATCATCTATTTGCGTAGGCCCTTTATAAATGTCGGACACTACTCTTTGTTTAGATCCAAATAATTGTTCAAATTTTCCAGCTCTGTTTTGCAAGAGACTGAAGACTAATTTGGCATGTACTTTCTTGAGTCCTTGAATCCCCATGAGATCCCTGTTATTCTCCATATTTTGCAGAAGAGGGAAAATTGAGGTTCAGATGGATTAAGTAATTTGCTTAAGGTCACATTCACAAGGTCATAGGCTTTCTAACATGTAACATTGTTAGTGTGTCAGAGACCAGTGATTCATTAATGAAAGTAATGGTAATCATCATCATCATAATCATGTATATTACAGGTTAACTCTTATTTTGCCAGACCCTGTCCTAACTCTTGTGCATGTGTTTTGTCTTCCAGTCTTGATATGAACATTATGAATAAGTGTCACTGTAGTTGACGAGCTTGGGGCACTAAGGAGTTAAGTACTCTGCTCAGGATCACAGGGTTAGTAAGTGGCTGAGCTGGGATTGTGAAAGACACCACTATGTCCTAGTTGCATGATTTTGTGCTTCCCGTAGAGTATCTCCTTCTCCTGACTGATGGCATCTGTGATTTCATGAGCACATGTAAGCAGTTCTTGGGCCAGTGGTTGATTCCAGTTAGTTTAATATACATTTCCTAATAGCCAGGGAATGAGGATATTTCACTCCATAAACATAAAACTTCATTTTAGTTTTTTAAAACTTTTATTTATTTATTTATTTGACAGAGAGAAACACAGCTAGAGAGGGAACCCAAGAAGGGGGAGTGGGAGGGGGAGAAGCAGGTGGGACTTGAACCTGGGACTCTGGGATCATGACCTGAGCTGAAGGCTGACGCTTAACGACTGAGACACCTAGTTTTAAATAATCAGAGTAGGATGAACAACATTACTTTCACTAAAATGGAATTTAAGAACTAAAACCCAAGAGACTAATTGCAGGAGTTATGTAATAGTACCTGGGAATGAGAAAGCTAGGGTGGTGAAATTTGGATTGTTCACTGTGTGCAAAGAGCCAGGCAGGGCCAGAAGCCGACTTTCCAGCTCTGCCCTCACCATCTCCCAGAATGACTCAGCAGGCATTTCACCTTACAGTACAGATCCTGGGCAAGAACGAAATTGATCCAGCCATGTACACAGGACATCTGCTCTACTCTCCTTACTTAGATAGGGTTGCCTGTGAGAGATCTCTGTTTGGTGGTCTTTTTTTTTTTTTTTTCTTTTAATATTCTGTAAAGAATTATCTGGAACATTAAAAAAATCCGTTTTGTCTTCTTGCACAGAAACTTGACACTTCTTCTCTGTCACTCAGACATTTTGTTTGAGGCAGCTCTCCAACCTCCGTCTCCCAGAGCCCTGTTGGAAAGCATCGGGAACAGTCTGTGACTTGTACCCCTCCTTCTTCAGTTCTGTGGGGACTGAAAACTCTCCGTGTGTCTGTGGGCAGGGCCACATCTTGGCCTGTCTGTTTTGGGGACCACTGGAGGAACCTCCAAAGAGGCATAACTTTGCAAGGGCAGCCCAGGGCGAGTTTCCAGTGTGCTCTCTGACGTGTTTCAGATGCCACCCACAACCTCCCTTTCATGTTCCTTGACTTTACGGTAAACTCTCACATTGTTATTTTTATAAGTCTTTTCCAGGGCCTCTGATTTTGTAGTCTGTTTCCCATTTGCCATAACCAATAAGGGTGTAACTGTCTTGGCACGTTCAGACACCTCCCCCCATCCCCTGCCCCCTGCCACACCTTCTTGATTCTGGCACACTGCCTTTAGGAGCCTATAGAAAAGTCCCCAGATTTCCTTACTTCCAAAACAGGGGGAAGGGACAGCTACCTTTTAGAAGCAGGAAAAAGAAACTTCAACAAAGAAACTTAAAGGATCTAAAAACTTGGAAGTCACTAAGAAACTATGTGGGGGAAAGAGCGAAACATCAATTCTTTCAGTTAAATTAGCTTTTGCAGTTACCTCTCTCTTTGCTACTTGAGTAGAGGGGAGAGAGGGAGAGGGAATATTCTTGTTTGGGAGCACACTTATTCTCCTAATGTCTTTTTTGGGGGGGCAGGCACGAAAGAGGAGCAAATTCTTCCTGACGCACACACCCCACTTAAGAAAATGCGGATCCTTGAGATGCTGGAGACCCAGCCAAGAGTCACACGTCCCAGAACAGTGCGTGATAATAGCATCCGTGGTTTATGGATCATCCATGACAGCTAGGTGGTTTTGTAGTCCCTGTAAATCCATAGTCATATTTATTCCTCAAAATGTCTCTGAGGTTTTATTATTCCCATTTTATAGATGAAGAAATTAAAGCTCAGAAAAATTAGTAACAAGGCCATGCAGTATCAAGATGTGAGCACAGTTCTTCTGTCTCCCAGTCCCAGGGCCTGTCCATCCCACAATCTGGCTCCCCGCCTACTCTACGCCAGGTGAGCAAGAGACCTGAAACTGCCAGTGTAGTTGGCCTCCAGCACTGGTTTCATAGCCTACTGGTTCTCACCACCTCACTGTATCCTCTCAGATCCTGCTTTCCTACCTCTGCTGTCCAAGAACTTGACTCCTTCTTTTTCTTTTTAAAGATTTTGTTTATTTATTTATTTATTTGGCAGGGAGAGAGAGAGAGGGAGAGAGAGAGAGAGAATGAGAATCTAAGTAGACTCCCCACTATGTGGGAGAGAGCCCGATGTGGGGCTCAGTCTGAGGATGCTGAGTTCATGACCTGAGACGAAGTCAGATGCTTAACTGACTGAGCCACCCAGGTACCCCAAGAACTTGACTCTTAAAAGAAATTGCTGAGAAAGGAACTTTTTGCTCTAGTGAACCTAGCAGCTCAGTTCTGGAGCGAAGTACACTGGATTCAGGCTTAGAAAACACAGCTTTGTCATCCCTGCCTTCAAACAACTAATTTCTTTCAGCCTCAGTTTTATCATTTGCTAAAAAACATAAAAAAGTGTTTGCACGATTGAATGAGATTCACATTTCATTTGTCTTCAGTTAGTATTTATTGAATGAATGAATGATTGATGAGTTCATTCTTAAATATGGATAGAAAACAGAGTAGGATACTAGTGAGTGATAGATGGGCCCAGACACCACTCTCTGCAATCTTGTAGGTGTTATCTGTGAATATATACCAATGCAAGACTCCACATTGTAGTGTATGTAAATGGTGATCCATTGAATTGTTTAGTCTACAAACTGAACAACCGTACATGCAGCCCTGGTCTCCTGGATTTTGATTCCAAGAATCAAATATAGATACGTTTGCTTCAGATGAGGCCAAGGAAATTCTTCACTTCTTGGCACTTTTGGCTTTGGACTTGAATTCCTGTCCATTTCTTTACCATCCAAAGGAATGCTGGCCCCATGAACCTCTTAAACACCCACAGGGGCTCCTGGCCTGTAGTCTTCATCTGGTTGCTCGATTGTTTAAAGAAGGATTTTTGTGATTCTTCTAGGCTGACACACTGGCTGTCATCTGTTGTTTTTCTAATCTTCCAGTAAACATTTGGAAAGTGAAGGTTTAGGCATGTGTGTTTCTCAGGTTGGAAGAATAAATAAAGCCTCAGATTTCTTGAGTTTTCTCCCACGTCTGCTCAGATGTTGCTGCAGGTCTGTAGAATGATTGAAATATTTGCAACCTGTAGAGCAGCAGGGTATTTATATGGCAGCAGACAGTATTGATGGATTTGGGGAATGCCGTTTGACAGTTACAGGCTCCTGTGAGGCATTGCAGGCTCCTCGGAGCCAGAGGTGGAAGGGGGGATTGAGTGACGAAGACTCTTCCTGTGTGTCTCCAACCATATAAATCATGGGCAGAATCTCACTCCTGTAGGGCGAACCTGTAGGGAGCCCAGTGGGAGGCAGTGCTGTTTACTCTCATCAGCCCCCCTGCAACCACACAATTAAAAAGAAGGAACAAAGTCAGGCCAGGGTGGTTTCCACCCCCCCCCCCCATTCCTTATTTATTGGGAGACTTTGTAATTAGATCACAGCTTCTTCATTCTTTTGGAAAGATCTAGAACCGTTATCACACATGCTCTGATGCTTGGACTGGGAAAGTGATTTGACAGCTTTGGGAACTCTTGGGCTTCTGAGATGTAGATTCTGCCTCTTTCAGTCCCTCACCAGCTGTGTGACCTGGGACAAATAACCATTCTGTGCTGTGGGATTTTTTTCTTCCTGAATATATTTCCACTGGTTTTCTATTTGCCTAAAAAATCAGAGACAATGTATACAAAATGTTCCAAACTTTGTTTCCTAGAAAAAGAGCCATATGTAAATCCAGGCTGTATTGTATAAGAATTCTGCTATGGGAAAAACTTAATTACATAAATTGTGAATCCTCACTTGCCCATTTATGAGGATACCTTCCATATAGTTAAAAATACTTTATTTCAAAGGCATGGCTTGTGACATTCAAGATGTTTCAGACATTAACCAATAATCATGGATTTCTCTAATGAGGAAATTCAAAAAGTATGTATTAGCTGCTTTTACAAAAGGGAAACCAGTCGCATCACAGTGTTAATAACTGTGAGGAGCAATTCCACTGTTAAAGTACCAGTAAATTCTACCATATATTGCTAGCTCTTCATTTTCTGGGATTAAAGAAGGATTACAAAATAGACTAGATAATCTAAATATAGTTTTGCTGGGAGATTCAATAATGACACTCACTTTTGGGGTATTAACATGTCACAAATGGTGTGAAACCAGGTGCGTGCAGAGGTGATCTTGCTCTTCAGAGATTATCCCTCAGATTCTACAGCTGTTGTGTGTTCTGGCCTGTTTGCCAGGGCCCTGCTTTAGAGAGCAAAACCCTCTTTGGGGCTTGTTATTCCTGTGGCACACCTAGGAACTTCCTCGAAGGTGAGTGATGCAGCCTGGTTGTTCATTGTTTCAGTTTGGCAGTTAGTGCCAAAGAAGAACATATATGTTTTTATGTGTTCGTAGGGCAGTTAAAGAGTATTCCAGATTCCACTTGCCCCCGCCACCCTCCAATACAGCATGTTCCCTAGCCAAGGCCCACATGGCTTTTCTTTGCTTTAAGTGCTCCTCATATTATCTTGACCTTAAAGTTTACATGGTAAAGGAAACATTTATGGAACAGTTAAGACCAGTCAGAACATAACGACTTGCCTCATTATCACACTCCACAAATCTCCATTTTACAGAGTTCACTTCCCTGTCTCCTTTAAACTTGTGTTTGGTCTGCGAATACTGGTGTTCACAGATGGAAACACGGGGAACTGCTCATTCTATACCTCAAACGTGCCAAAAATAAGAATCTTTAAGAACTCATAAAGTAATTTAGCACCACATTAATAAAAAAAGCACAATTCTGAATTATTTTTGTAAGTGCGTATTTGAGTTAGTAATAGGATCTTTTTTAGCTCTCTGTTCAGATATTTCATCTGCTTAATAAATAGTGCCAAGAAATCAATAAGCTAAAATTAAAAAAAGAAACAGTAGTAGGACAATTGACAAAAATTCTAAAATGTCATTCAAATGACCAATAAATATTTGGAAAACATTCACCTTTATTAGCAACTTAAAATAGAAACTGCATTCAATTCATGCACATCAAATTAACAGAGGTGAATGTTAATAGCCTGTATAGGAGTAGCACAGAATGGGCATTCTCAAATACTGTGGGCAGGAAGTACTATTTCTCATCTTTGTTCTCAGTTTTAATCTGGAGGTTTCTTTTCTTTTCTTTTTTTTTTTTTTAAATATTTTATTTATTTGACAGAGAGAAACACAGCCAGAGAGGGAACACAAGCAGGGGGAGTGAGAGAAGGAGAAGCAGACCTCCCACCAAGCAGGGAGCCCGATGTGGGACTCAATCCCGGGTCTCCGGGATCATGACCTGAGCTGAAGGCAGTCGCTTAACCAACTGAGCCACCCAGGCACCCCAATCTGGAGGTTTCAATCAAAGGTTTAGAAATGGGGACGATTGAGTGGCTCTGTCATTAAGTGTCTGCCTTCATCTCAGGTCAGAATTCCAGGGTCCTGGGATCAAGCCCCGCATCGGGCTCCTTGCTCAGTGGTAGGCCTGCTTCTTCTCTCCCTCCCCCTGCTTGTGTTCCCTCTCTCACTGTGTCTCTCTCTGTCAAATAAATAGATAAAATCTTTAAAAAAACAAACAGCAACAACAAAAAACCCCCAAAAGTTTAGAAGTGTTTTTCACCTAGGATTTTCATAGTAGAAAAATATCTTCAAGGAATATTTAAAGATACACCACAAATTTAAGTCCAGTGATGTTTATGCCTATAATATTTTTACAATGAAAAAAAAGAAGAACTGCTTAAAATAGTTAACAGTTGAGTTAATGATGATCCAAAGCATAAAATACTATGCAGTTCACAAAAATATAAACTAAAGCAAATGTGGTAAGTTAAAAATTTCAACTTATGGTTATATACTTCCATATTATTTCTCTTTAAAAGTATCTAATGAAAACTAGATAAAGGTTATCAACATCTTTATTGAGTCATGAAATACTCTTTTTAAAACAATGATTATAAGAGTACATGAAATTAAAGTTTAATTTTAAAAAATTAACAGACTTTTATAAAGATAAAAAAACATGAAATTCTAGCTGGACTATTTCTCTAGTGGCCAAGGAAGGGAACAGATACCTTGGTTTATGCATGTTCCATCAAGTCCTGCAAATATACACATTTCAGAATGATGAGGATGCCTTAATATTAGCTGTGACCTGTACTTGTGAATATCTGCCAATCTGTAAGGACCTCTCACATCACAAATTATAACACAAGAAAACTGATAATCCGTACTTCTGGGACATTATACAAAAATATTTCCAATTCAGGCTATTTCAGAGAAAGAATTTGACAAGTTAATTAATTTGTCTTTTCAGTTATCTAAAAGCTTGTAAGACCCAAATACTCCTGATACCCAGAAGCATTTTCTATTCTTGAACTTGAGAGCAGCTCACCACAAAACCACAAGGGCATTCAAATACATGGTCTTTTATTTCAAAGATGGAGGGTAAGAAAGACGTGGAGCAGTGATTTCCTGGGACCTGACCAGTGGTAGTCACCAGAGGGGATGTTTAAGGTATGACATGTCACGCTCTACAACATTCAGCGGCAGATCTCAAGTCACAGAGCACAGTGTGTTTTCCTATAAACGTATTTCATTGTGAATTGATAAACTGTGCTTTCTAAAGTTTGGGTCCTAGACAGGTGTGCATGCCCCATAGGTCTCAGGGCAGTACTGTATTCAGACGTCCATTCAGCCATCCCACCGAACCTGGCACAGTCAGTGTTGCTAGGTACAGTTCTAGGCAAGGGGAACATAGCAGTGAATGCAACAAAGATCCCTGTTGTGGAGCTTGCGTTCCAAGGGATGTGCAAGAAAACTGACAAGTAAGTTGGGATCAGCTGGAGGAAAACTTTGTATTCTTGTTTTAGGAACATGAACTTTTGGAAGGAAATTAGTGACCACCCAGGCGCCCCCAAACCTTAAATTTCAAGGAGACAGCAGACTTCTTTTTTGACCCACGTACGGCTGAATCCTGATAGACAACATGCACAGAAACAAATGAGTTATTTAGCTTCATGACTCCATGCATTGCATCAAAGATAGCAAGTCTGGCATTTTTGGTGAGGTCTCAAGGATAAGAAATTGGGAAACTTTAATTTTACTGGAACCCTAATTAAAATTGGAGGGTTCCCTAGGAGCATGTAATCCTCTCTCGTATCCTGCTGTGGTTGTACTTACCATTGCTTTATTTCCTTTACATTAAAACTATTTCAAAAGGAAAGTGATAAAGACAATATTGGTCATAGAGATTGCTGTCCTTTGCTATGTCCATATTCAGTTTAGGCATTATAGGGCATATGTTGTGTGCAGTTCATATAAATTATCCTCTCAAAGTGATGACTTACATTTTTTTATCTGGGTTGACTTGATGCTACTGTCATGAAAAGAGTTGAGCTACCATCTTCTTTGTTCTGGATCAGAAATACCACATCCCTCACTAGGACTTGTGGGAGAAGTATAACTTGTTTCTATCCAAGTCATGTTTTATTTCCATGATGATTGAATTTCCATGATGATTGAAATGACCATATGTGCATGTTTTCCTTAAATGGCTAGTAGACGTCTACCTGTCAGATAATGCCTTCTAAAATAAGCTGGTGAGTTATTAACACATAATCAGTGAGCATGAGGAAGCAAGAACTGTCAATCAGTCATCTGAGTACACGGGGTAATACCTATCACATCCTATTGACTGAACTGTGTAGCTTCCCCATATTTTATCTTATGCGTGGCTCAGCTTTGGCTGATCACCTTGGATTTATTTGGTGGGAACATCTTTCATCTGCTGTATATCTGTGTAATGTGTAGCTCAGAGAGGGATGAGTCTCAGTCCAGCAGAATCCTCAGTTTTTAAGGGTGAGCGCTCGCCCTGGCTACTGATATCTATAGTGCCTAATAGAGTTCTTCACCTTAAGATAACAAAAGGACCAACTGGGACCTCCGTTTTGGAATGGAATCCTGCTGTGGTTAATCATGAATATTGGTAGCTGCCATAAATTGTATGTAGTGCGGTTCTGATAAGTTTTGGCTTCTCTTATTGAAGAAAGCAGATAAGTACCTTACTGTAACTAAGAATACAGTTCTTCATTAGGGTCTTCTCTGGAGTTCCTTGTCTGGCCGATTCTATTGTATGTATTTGAAGAGGCCCATGAATTCCTTCTCCCATACGGTCTATGTTGGGATTGATGATATGTTAGTTTCTGATCCCTTGTCATCTGTGGATGCTTTGCAGCCTCTACTTATCCAGTTACATCCCCATCTTATATAAAGTTGGCCCCCTGCTTTATGTATATGCTAAGTGAATCTCAGCTTCACCGGATTCTTTGCACGATGCCTTGACGAGTAGTGGTCCATGATGAGGCAATAGGAAGGGTACTTAAACTGCTCTTGTCAAGAAGGGTCATGTTTTGTTTGAGGTCATGCCTGAAAACTGACTCTCTACTCTGCATCTGTGGTTTTTCCACTCAGAGGAATACCTCAAGGTCCGTCCTGTTGTCACTTTTTCATGTCTATGGCATAGGGGCAGCATTAGACTGTGGCTGGCCTTTCTTACCATCCCTCATATCCCATGGAGTCTTTGAGATTAGTCAGAGTGAGGTCTTGCCTTGATGACATTGGGCTGTATGTTTCCAAGGAGACATAAATAAAAATGAACTCACTTGAGCCTTTAGGATGGATCTAGGACTTAACCTAGCTCCTTTCCTTTTCTTTTTCTCTTTTTAATGCAGAAAACTCCCAAAGACATATTCTGGAAATAGCATCTGGTTCTAAAAAATACAGAGGTCTAAAAAAGTATTGCCAAAAGTTGGGAAATCTTTAATACAGATTCCTGGGGTCCTTGAGCCCTCTGTGGATTGTGGAGATACAGTTCTTCATGTCTGAGATAATGTGGCTATATTTTATTAGGAATTCATGGCATATTAATTGTGTGATAGTCACTGCTTACCTGGTGGGTCTTAAGTCAGCCTTGACCCTGAGCTGAGTGATACGATGATGATGATGGACGACAGTCCTAACATTCCCCACTTATTCTATGTCTGTTGGGTGCTGATGCTGAGTGAGTTGCTCTGCAAAGATTCTCACTTCTTTGTTCTAGCAATCCTATTAGATGGGGAGGATTGTCTCAGTTTTTCAGGAGAGGAAGTTAAGGATCAGAGAGTTACAGCTGCTTAGAATTTGGGATTTCTTGGGAGTCAGAATGTACTGGGAAGGTGGTGGCCACTCTTCAGTGGTCCCACCACATCCCTGGTGCATGCAGATGGTATTAACAGAAGTGGCATACTTTTTGTCCTTTTGTAATCTTTTGGGCCTGCTTTGACTCATTGCTGTACCTGAGTAGTTCCTTTCTGGTCTTCCTGAGCATGGTCTGTTGACCTTCTCCAGGATCCCAGGCAGCAAAAGTGGCTGTGGGGAGCCCAGCCCTTAAGGGTTATGCATGAGGACGGCTCAATTAGGAAGTTCCTGGCTACCTCCTCTGTTCCATGCTTGACAAGCCTTTGAGGGTCTCTTTTCCTGTTCTCAGGTCCATGCTTTTTGGCTGTCCACGTTGTCAGGTTTGTTCCACTGAGTTTGTTGTGCCCTCGACGGCTTTACATCTAGCCTCCCTTTTCAAGTCTAGCTCCTGTAAAATTGCTACGTCTACAGACTGCCTTGTCAGTAAAGTCTCCCAGGAGACTGAGCACCCACTGATGGGTGCTGGTGGGGGAGAGAGAGTGCTTTATGTTTACAAGATGTCATCATAAGTACATGAAAGAAGGAGAATGACAGGAAAGTCACCCAAATTCGATTCCCCTTTTGCGGTGATTCTGTCTTTGATTTGAATCACACTGGGTACGTATTTTTACATACATAATTGCAATCTTTGGGCCTCCTGACTATAGAAAAGCCCTGTGATTGAGATTGCATGCTGATGAATGAGGGACACAGTGGAAGCCCCCATTCTCAGATCTCAGTCTGAGGCCACAGTGGTAATACCACATTTTCTAGAAAACTACGCGTTTTTCAGCTTTACAACAGTGTAATACAGGGTCTCGTAGACCCACAGTTCTAAGTCCTCACATTTTTCTCCACCAGTTCTGGTGATTTGCATTCAGAATTTGCCTGTGTAAGTTATATTTTAGATCAATAATGCAAATTGGAAGGCCCAGTAGAGCCCAAGGCCTCATCATATCTGACTAGGCCTTTAAGAAATTGAGAAATAGAAATATACATACTCCTTCCTCCCTTCACCCCCATAAATTATAAACAGTACTAGTTGTTTGTAAGTGAGTCTGGAGGTGCTTTTCATTGGTGGTGGAGAGCTTTTCTTCATTCAGTAAATGTATTTTGATCATCTATTAGGTACAGAGTACTCTTCCTGGCCCCATTGGAGGGCTCAGGGCTATAGAAGTCTGCTTTTACTCTCTAGGCATCTTCAGTGTATTTGAGGAGCTGTCCTTGCTTATTTACTTATTCAGTAGATTTTATTTAGGACCAATTATATGGCACCCCCAGCCTATACGCTGGGGATTCAGATGCTAATTGAGGCAGATTCAGTCTCTCAGTTGGCTGTCTCTGGTTGTCAGCCATGTCCTGAAGATGCTTACTGTCTGGCAGGTAACGCATAAATCCCCCTTAACAAAAGGTTCATGCCAAGAAAATGTAAAAGAAGGTCAAAGGGGAAGGGAGAGGGAATCAGGAGAAATCAAAGACATCCCTTGCATCCGATGGTCTGTGATGAATAGCCCCTGGGACTGCTAAGTCTTGGGCCGACAGTGACTCTCCAGTCTGAGATGCAGGGAGGTGACAGGCTGAGAGAAAAATTGTTTGTAGATGGCTTCACTCTGATGGTCATAAATGTGGGAGTTGATGCCATTCTTGTAATATCCTGGGAAGCTATCTGCATCATTCTGTGAGGGCTTTATAAAACCATGAGATAACAACCACAAAAAATAATAGTTTCTCGGCCGGACCTGGAGGCATGACTGTGCACGCTTTCACCCCTCTCCGTCCCTTGGCTCTGTGTTCATGTTGGCCTTCCTTGGGCAGTCAGGGATTTGTGCCCTGTGCTCTCAGGCCCCTCAGACAGTTGCGATTCCCTGTCCCCTGTGGATCCAGTCAGAGCGCTGAGTTCATGCCATCTCTGAGCCTATCGCGTGGCCGCTTCTGAATGGTCCAGCCTGGTCGTGTGCTCACCTCTTGATTGAGCAGGTGGGGTCAGGCCCCTCAAGAACTCCATGGGACGGGAAGGGGGGGTTCCCTGAGGTGATCGGAGGAGTTGTTTTTAGAAGTGGGGTATGGACGCCGAACACAGAAGAGGTGAGAACAGATGTCCGTTCCAGCCCTGCAGTCATTAAATGCCTCCTAATGAATCCTGTTGGCTGCAGCCAATTTGATAGTTAAGGTGAGGTTTTTATGGCCGTGCAGAGACTTGGTGGTAGGGGCTTGACACAGAAAAAGAGAAAGGATCACTGGCCCGTTTTGTTCCACTCAGATGTAGATCTTGATTTTCAGTTTTGGAATTACTGATGAGAAAGCCTGAGACGGGCTCCCCCAATTCCCCCCCGGGAATTATCTGCCACTTACTTGGAGTAAGTAGAAAGGATGTCACCTTCCCCCGGCCCACCCACTTCCAATAAGGCTACCTCCCTGGATTTAGAAACGTCTCCGCTGGGATGGACTTGCCAGCACGCTCCCTGGCCTGGCAGCCGGGAAACAGCCTCGCTGTATTTCATCCTTTAAACATCCTTGCTTGCCATCTCACAACTTTTCCCTTAATGCAGCAGAGAAGTGCGTGTTTGGCTGTGATACCTTTTTGCTGTGGAGCGGTGAAATACACATTTTTCTCTGGATGGCTTGTTTCTGGCCGTCTGCCCGAAGTGTGTCTGTGAATGCTGTAACGGAGGTCACTTCTTGGGTCTTGATCATTCTGAAGTGACATTTGGCATTAATTTACTCGTCACCACAGAGGGCCCCAGGGACCCGCTTGGAATAAGGTGAGTTATAGCCCACAAGGCAACTTTTCTCCTAGTGACCGGTCTGAAAGGCTATTTCAGGCCACTGCATCAGGGTGTTGAGAGATGAGTTAAGTTTTATTCTTACACATTTGGAGAAATTATGCCTTCCTGCACCATGCTCAGGAGATGATAGCCTTCTCTGTTTTCTCCCAAATTATCCCCATCTTTTTAGGGTAGGCGGAGGACCTCCTGTGGGTCTGTTTCGGAGTGAGACTAACTGGGACTTTAGAACACATGCAGGGATGCTCCCAGCCCCGGGGCACAGAGCACAGATCACATGCGTGGTGCTCTGCCTTGAAAGCATAGGGAGTTAGTGCTGGCTATTCCTCTTCCCCTGTTGTCATTAATTGCTTCTTTTACTCATACATCTAAGAGCCCCAGGGAGCATAATTGCTGACATATTCCTTAAAACAGCGAGAGTCCTTTGGCATCCATGTAGTATCCGTCTTTGTGTTTTTCCATACCTGAGACTCCTTGCTGCCCTGCAGATGGGTGATGTGGAAGAATCGACTGACCACAGAACAACAACCCGGGGTCTTGACTCATCATCCTTCAGTGGGCCAGGCCCATCCATGGTGTAAAGTTGGGTTGCTTCTGTATTTGGGAAACTTGGCGCTAGAATGGAGCTCCACGAGGGCAGAGAGTCTCGTCTGCTTTTTTTTCACAGCGACCTTCACAGCTCCTAAGGTAGTTCCTGGCAGAAAATAGGGACTCAGTAAGTGCTTTGTTGAGTGAATGGACCCAAATTGTCTGTCCTGTGCCAGTACGGCGCTAGGCCCGCTTTATGTGTAGTTTTATTTCTCATTGTCCTCCCCATTTTACAGATGTGGAAACCGAGGCATAGAGCTGTTAAGGAAGTTGCCCAAGGTCACAGAACTCAGCCCCAGGCCTGTCTGATGTTAAAGCCTAAATAAGCATCTCCCTGTATTGTATTGCCCTTAATGGAAGGGGCCCACAAACAGTGGCCCGTGGGCCAAATCTGGTCCGCCATGTGTTTTTGGACAGCCTTTGAGCTAAGAATGGTGTTACTTTTTTTTATGCTTGAGGGGAAATAAAAAAGAACACTAATTTTTTTTTTTTAAGATTTTATTTATTTATTTGACAGGGAGAAACACAGCGAGAGAGGGAACACAAGCAGGGGGAGTGAGAGAGGGAGAAGCAGGCTTCCTGCTGAATAGGGAGCCAGATGTGGGACTCGATCCCGGGTCTCCGGGACCACGACCCGAGCCGAAGGCAGTTGCCCAACCAACTGAGCTACCCAGGTGCCCCGAAGACTAATGTTTTATGATGTTTGAAAATCATATGAAAAATCAGATTTCAGTGTTTGTGAATAAAATTTCATTAGAAAAGAGCCCCACATCCCTTCTGTCTTGTCCGTGGCTGCCTTTGCACCATGATGGCAGAACTAAGTGGTTGGGGCAGAGACCATGTGACCCATAGAGCCCGTAACATATCTGCTGTCTGGCTTTTTGCGGAAAGGTTGGTGGCCCCTCTTGTAGCTTCACACGTCTGGGTTTGTTCCCTTTCCTGTTGCTTTTCTGCAAAGTCAGGCTAGTGTAGCAGTCAGTCACCAGAAGGCTGTTGGAGCTAGACCATGAGTCCGCTCTTGACTCCGCCCTGGCTAGTTCCAGGAACCTGGGTGAGCTCCTTGATTTGTCTCTTTGCCAGATTCCTCCTCAGTCACGTGGAAGCAACAGAGTCCCCACTGCCTTGTGTTGTGTGAAGATTCACTGCAGGAAGATTAAATGTAGCTCAACACATTGCTTTGAGCATCACTTGGTACATAATAAGTGCTGGATAAATGCAACTTATTATTTCCCTTCATCCATCCATCTCTTGCTCTCTCCCTCCCCTCTCACTCTCTCTCTTTCACTCATGCACACACATGGAGGAGTTTTGTGTCTTATGTTTATCTAAGCCAGAAGAGAACATACATTTTAGTTGTTCTGCCTCACTTAAGTGTGGAGTGGTTAATGTTGCCACATGGAAATTAATCGCTTGTTTTGTTGTTATATAATTAAGAACTTAATTAAAAATGGATAACTCTAACTTTTCACTTCATTTTCTCCATTTGCACAATCTGGATATTTTATTTTGTAGACCATTAAAATTTGAAAGTGAATGTTAAGTGTCAGTAACTTTGATGAATCTTCCTGAAGGCATTCGGATGGGAATGCATTATGTCTGCCTTGCTGGGGGCAGCGTTTGTGGGGCCCTGTGAGCACTGAGCCCCCGAGGAATGCACAGTCCATGGCGGTGAAACCCAGGCATATGAGTCAAGCCCCTGAAGAGGAGCCGCAGAGTCTCGGGCCATGCCGTCTTGCCGAGACCGGTCCTGGGAGGTGCTCATCCTGTTCACCCGGGCTGCTTCAGATCCACATGCACTCAGGAGAAGTGCTCTGGGGTTTTCATCTCTAAGTTCTGCCTTCCTCATGCTTGGGCTGAGTCTGGAACACCACACAAAAGCTACATTTCACAAGTGACTTTCTGTAATAAGCAAAGGAAAATGTGGTATTCTTTAAAAAAAAAAAAAAAGGCATTCCCCCCTTTGGTAAGTGGAACAAACTCGAGACTGTATAAATTTGAATTTCTTTGTAATCAGTTCCCTGTCATGGGTTTCATTGTTATCAGCCTGGTTCACCATAATGGCCAAGCATCGCTCATTTCTGCTGAGAAGTAGCCATACTGAGATGCTTCTGTGTGCTCTCACTGTCGTTCTTGCAATAGTTTTACGTTCGGAAGAGATGAAGGGCATGGCTCAGAGCCATATGGCAAGCAAGCCAGTGGGGCCAGGATTTCTTTCCAGATCTAACTGATTCCCAAACTGTATACTCGTAGCCCACTATTTCCTAGGACTGGTTGATTGGTTACAGGGGTGGAAGGGAGGATGGCTAGAAAGACGATCAGCCCTTGAGAAGCTTCCCCAAAGGGGCCAGATAAAAATAAGTTAAGAGAATAAGCAGTTTGCCTGTTTTATGATTTTGTTTCTCTGGTATTAGATTTTTTCAGTTATAAAAGAAATGCATGCTTATTTGAACAGTTTTTAAAAATTAGAGTGCTATATAAAGAGGAACTTAAATTCCCCTCTTTTACTTTTTTTTAAAGTACATATATTTAATAATGGTGACATAAATACAATCCTTACTTTAGTTCTTACTCTAATCCACCAGGTCCCCTGGTAATCATAAAGAATAGCTGGTGTTTCCTCGCCTATCTTTATTTATGTTAAACTGTATAATACATATGCAGAAGATTTCATTCTCTTACTCTAAAGTAAGTGGATGCATACTCACCATCCCTAGGTAGTACACAAGGTCTGCCTTCCAGCCAGTAAATGCAGCTTTAAGTTATTCTTTTTATAGCTGCATAATAGTCCATAACCTAGAACAGCGGGTCGCCACTAGCGAAAAGGACATGTGTCTGAATAGAATTAAGAGCTTTGTGTATATTTTCTTGATTTTGACTAAGGAGTTTTCTTCATAGTTATCTCCGACATGATTTTATGTTGCACGGCATATCATAGGTGGAAATGTTTATGTCACAGGTGGGCCTCATTATCCTTGATTAATGGCCTGGAAAACCTGATAGAACAGAGACTCGGAAAGGGACACTACAGAAAAGCTGGACTGTCTGTGATTCCCAGCCCAGCGAGCAGCCGCTGTGCGCACAGCAGGCGTTGCGATTTGAGTCCGCCGATGCTTAACACAGTGAGTTATGAGACAGGGAGAAATCTAGACTTTAGCCACCGATTTAACAAACTGGTGACTTGGAGATCAGCACTCTGGCGTTGCCATCCTCATCAAAGGCTATATCTTTATCTAAAATTTATTAGCCAGCTTCAAACCTGTTTGCCAGCTCACTAATGGAAGCCTTTTGAATCAATTTGCTCCTATAATTTAAACAGCATTTCAGTGTATATTGTCGAAGCAGAAAGGAGTTGTAGCTCCAGCCAGTGGAATTAATTATTTATTATCCTTTTCATAAATACTTTCCTAGACCAACATAACTGAAAAATGCTTAGGCTGTTTAAAGCACAAGCGCGTGTGCGCGTGCACACACACACACACACACACACACACACACAATGTTTTCCAGTGGCTAATTTGAAAAATGTCACCATATTAGTTTTCATTTACGTCTGTCAGGAAACATTTATATCTACATGTAAGGATTTTTTTTCCCCTTTCACCAGATATTTTTTTGTGGAGTATGCATTTAATTCACATTTACAAATTGGTTTCTGTTTTTAACTAAAGGCACTTTTCAGCAAAAATGATGTGTATGATGTCTCAGATCTGTTAGCATGGCATGATCCTTGAAATTGCCACCGTCCTTTTTATGAGCACTTTTAAAAAAAATATGGATCTGCTTGATTAGTTCATAGAAAGGATTTTTATTTTTTATTATTTTTAAATTATTTTTTATTACATTATTTTATTTTTTCAGTGTTCCAGGATTCATTGTCCCACGCCGAGTGCTCCGTGCAATTCGTGCCCTTAATTCCCACCACCAGGCTCACCCATCCCCCCACCTCCTACCCTCCAAGACCCTCAGATTGTTTCTGAGTCCAAAATCTCTGATGGTTCATCCCCTTCCCTGATTTACCCCAGTTCACATTTCCTTTCCTTCTCCTACTGTTCTCCATGTTACTCCTTATGCTCCACAAGTAAGTGAAACCATGTGATACTTGACTTTCTCTACTTGGCTTATTTCACTCAGCATAATCTCTCCAATCTAGTCCATGTTGCTACAAAAATTGAATATTCATCCTTTCTGATGGAGGCATAGTATTCCATTGTATATATGTACCACATCTTCTTTATCCATTCATCTGTTGAAGGGCACCTTGGCTCTTTCCACAGTTTGGTGATTGTGGCCATTGCTGCAGTGAACATTGGGGTACATATGGCCCTTCTTTTCACTACATCTGTATCTTTGGGGTAAATACCCCTGCAATTGCAGGGTCATAGGGTAGCTCTATTTTTAATTTTTTAAGGAATCTCCACACTGTTTTCCAAAGCGGCTGCACCAACTTGCATTCCCACTAACAGTGTAAGGGCTTTCTCCACAGCCTCTCCAACACTTGTTTCCTCTCCTGTTAATTTTGGCCATTCTGACTGGTGTAAGGTGATATCTCAATGTAGTTAGAATGGATTTTTAGATTGAGGTAGTGTTAGCTTTGGCTTGCTCTTCTGTTTATTGTTGTTTAGAGACCGTGTTCCCCTGATCTCGCCTAGTTTCTCCCCCCCCCTTAGATTTTAATTATTTATTTTAATTAATTATTTATTTAGGGAGCTTGAGCAGGGGTAGGGGAAGAGGGAAAGGAAGAGAGAGCATCTCATGCCGACTCCACACCCAGGGCAGAGCCCGATGAGGGGCTTGATTGCATGACCGTGAGATCATGACCTGAACCGAAATCAAGAGTCAGATGCTCAACTTACTGGGCTACCCGGGCACCCCTAGCCTGTCCTAGTTTTACACATCTTGGAATAAGCAAGGAGTTTTGAGGAATTCTGTAGAGCAAAGAACTTGGGAAGATAGAGATAATGTTTCCTATGGGAGCATAGGAGAGGATTGTTCACTGTCAAGTATGATAATACCTTCCTCTAGGACAAAGCGTAGGTTGATTTGCTTAGTAAAATATTGGGATTCCTAGGCTCACTGTTTCTTAACTGTGACTCCATCCCTCTGAGGGCACAGCATCCACTTGGGTTGTTAGGCATCACCTTTGGGGCTGGGGGGAGAGGTGGCTGGAGCTGATGCACAGATGATCTTGCACTGTTGGCAGTGTTATAAGCAGCAGGGACTTTGTATCTGAGCCTGGAGTCTTGTGCCTTCTACTAGCTCTCACAAAACTTGGCAGCTAGTTCCTTAGTTTACCTGGAAGGTGAAATCTTTACCCTTCACGATTTGAAAATTACCAAATCAATAACAGATTATAAAGAGCTAGGCATGAACTATGGCCTGCTTGCTAATAAATCCAGCCCATATTTTTATGTTTTTTGTGACCCATAAAAAACAAAAAACAAGACTATGTGACAGACATCATATATGCTCCCAAAGACTAAAATCTTTATTAAAGTATTTAGTGCCCCTTTACAGGAGAAATTTGCTGACCCTGATGGAGAGAAAGCTATTAGTGTGGTATCTAATACATAGTAGGCACAGCATTAATAACAGCAAACACTGAAATATTGTTCTTTTTTTTTTTTAAGATTATTTATTTATTTGACAGAGAGACACAGTGAGAGAGGGAATACAAGCAGGGAGAGTGGGAGAGGAAGAAGCAGGTTTCTTACAGAGCTGGGAGCCCGATGTAGGACTCGCTCCCAGGACCCTGTGATCATGACCTGAACTGAAGGCAGACGCTTAATGACTGAGCCACCCAGGCGCCCCCGAAATACTGTTATTTATATGCACTTTACACCTATGGGTGCCCCTCACTCTCACAGCTGTCACGGGAGTTATGTACCACCAGTACCTTAATACAGGTGGGAACAAGAGTGCCTTTATTAGTGTCAGAGAGAAAAGGAGAAGCTGAGAGAGTGGTTTACTTACCCAAGGTCACAGAGCTGGGGAATAGAGGTAACTCTTTAGAACCCATGCTGCCGGACTGTGAAGCCCATGTTCCTAGCACTGTGTGGCCTCTTTCTGATGGGTGCTCACAGCGTTGAGTTCGCCCTGTGCACCTCTTAGTGGCCTTCCCCTGCTCTTTTAGCCCTCTGCAGTGGGCTTCCCTTTTGCAGGTGAAGAAATGGAAACTCCTATGAGCTTCAAGCAGTACTCAAAATTGTGTCACCATAAACATTGGTCCTGAGACTCAAACCCTAGTTTGTCTGACCCCAAAACTGATATTCTTTTACAGCTTATTCTGTGGCAGATGCAGCCATTGTTTTGGCCCATTTTCAAAGTGACGAGCTGTAATACTTGATAGCTTTTTAAAATTAATACTTCATGTTGGTTATAAATCATTTCCTTTGTGTTGATGGGCCTGTGTATTTTTTTTTTTTTTTTGACAATTGGCTGGTCTGTAGATACTTTGGCTCCTTTAAGTATGATTTATCTGTAAGATGGGGCATAAAAGCCATCCAAAGAGGAATTTTATTTTTTTTTATTTATTTTATTTATTTATTTTTTAAGGTGTAATTTTATATTTATTTATTTATTTATTTATTTATTTTTTATTGATACTAAAATTTTTTTTTCCAGTGTTTCAAGATTCATTCCCCATTCCCCACACCCAGTGCTCCATGCTTTAGGTGTCCCCAGTACCCACCACCAGGCTCTCCCATCCCTCCACCCCCCTCCCTCCAAGTCCCTCAGTTTGTTTCTGTGTCCAAAGTCTCTGTTGTTTCGTTTCCCTCCCTAGATTACCCTAGTTCCCATTTGCTTT
>PITA01003904.1:0-97616 GCA_004023965.1 Spilogale gracilis
GGTTATTAAATATTAAAAATCCTCTGATTTGGTGCAAGTGTCTGGGTAATATTTTAATCATGGTGGAGCTGGAAAAACAGTGGCCTACTGCAGTCCTTCTAGAACGGAACCGAACCTTTCCAGTCACAGGGGGTGCAGAGTCACATTCTGGGCTGGCTCCGGCCGTCATTTATCACGTGACTTCTCTGCCCCGGGGGACTGACCCCCGGAGTTTGGTCCTCCTGGAGCTTGGTGCCTCATGGTTCTACCACAGTACCATTTCCTGAATGTCAGGGTCCACCCTTCCTGTCATTCCTCCCCTGAGTCTAGTGAAGATTCCCCAGCTGCCTCCCCCACACCCTTATCACCCCCCAGCTCACTCACGTATTCATTTATCTGGGTACCTAATACGGCAGGTGATGTGCCACCTGCTGGGCATGTGCTGGGAAAAGAAGAATGTCTGTCCTCGTAGAGTGGGGAGAGAGTGAGAGGAATGGACACAAGAGAGTTCGACCATGATAAGTGCCCATGAGGAGGAGTGGGTCATAACAACAAATTCCCTAAGGACGTAATGGACTGACTCCGGACCTCAGGTCCCACCTGAGGAGCTGGGAACCCTGTGACCATTCTTGCCCAGGGACTATGGCTCTTGCTCTGACCCTTTATTAAACACTGTGTCTGAGGTCCACTGGGTGCTAGCAAGTGATGTGGCTCTCCTCCCAACCCCGAGCCCTGCCGATCCTAGGTGGGTCTAGCCTGCAGTGGGCATGGGCTTTGTGTTAGGATCAGACGATGGTGGCCAGGGGCCTGGCCTGTGCACTACAGCTCCATCCCTGACCACAGCTAACAGCACTACAGCCAAGAGACAAAGTAAACACCCCACTGAGCTGAGCTGGAGGAATCAGTCTCCTGGACACAGTGGATTGGGCCAGGAGGGGTGCCCATTGCAGGGTGGGTCAATAAGAATGTTTTTCCTGGGTTTTCTGAGTTAGAGCGAAGGCGAGTTTCAGCAGTCAGGTCCCAGCTGTCTGGAGGAAACCAGTCTTTAGGAGGAGAAGAGAGAAGGAAATGGTGAAGAAGCACAGATAAAATTACGAGAGAGAAAGCAAGCAATTATTCCTGATGTTATTGAAATCCCTGGTTCTAGGACTTCCTGAGAACCAGAAGGATCTCCTACTCTTACTATGACTTGTTCAATTCCTTTAAAACAACAACAACAAAAATCCTTCCTTTTCTCCAAACTGAATTGTGTTAGGCTTTTGTTACATAATATCCCAAATAACCCAGATAGGCATGGGTGACCTGCTTCGGGGCAAGACCCCAGACCCAGCTCTAGGCAGTGAAACCAAAGGCTCAGGGACACAGGTCGGCAGGGTCTCCCCATGGCAGCAACTATTATTTCATAGGGTTTTTAAAAAAAGATGTATTTGGGTGCCTGGGTGGCTCAGTGGGTTAAAGCCTCTGCCTTCAGTTCAGGTCATGATCTCAGGGTCCTGGGATTGAGGCCCGCATCAGGCTCTCTGCTCAACAGGGAGCCTGCTTCCTCCTCCCTCTCTGCCTGCCTCTTTGCCTACTTGTGATCTCTCTCTCTGTCAAATAAATAAAATCTTGAAAAAAAAAAGATGTATTTATTTATTGGGGTGCCTGGGTGGCTCAGTTGTTAAGCATCTGCTTTTGGCTTGGGTTGTGATCCCAGTGTCCCGAGATCGAGTCCCGCATCAGGCTCCCCGCCCTGCAGGAGGCCTTCTTCTCTCTCTCCCGCTCCCCTGCTTGTGTTCCCTCTCTAGCTGTGTGTGTGTCTCTCTCTCTGTCAAATAAATAAATAAAATCTTTTAAAAAAAAGATTTTATTTATCTGAGAGAGAGAGAGAGAGAGTGGAGGTGAAGGGACAGAGTGAAGAAGAGGGAGAGGGAGAGAATCTCAAGCAGACTCCCTGCTGACCATGGCACCCAATGTGGGGCTTGATCACAGGATCCTGAGATCATGACCCAAGCCGAAATCAGGAGCTGGCCACCACCCAGGCATCCTGGTAATTATTATTTAAGAGAAATTGTTTGAAGATATTATTTAGAGCAAACTAATATCTCACAAATATATAGTGTTGACCTTTATATTTTTATCATAATGCTAATTCAACACAATTTAGGAAATATTTCTTAAGCATCTATTAGATACCTAGAATATAATCCTGTTCCAGGATCCTAAGAGAAGGCAATGACCAAAAAAGACAAAAGTCTCTATCCCTCATTCTAATCTCTATCCCTCATTCTAATCTGAACACACAAACACATTTGTTGTTTTTTTTTTTTTTAAGATTTTATTTATTTGACAAAGAGAAACACAGCGAGAGAGGGAACACAAGCAGGGGGAGCGAGAGAGGGAGAAGCAGGCTTCCCGCCGAGCAGGGAGCCCGATGTGGGGCTTGATCCCGGGTCTCCGGGATCATGACCTGAGCCGAAGGCAGTCACTTAACCAAGAGAGCCACCCAGGCGCCCCCACAAACACATTTCTAATCTCTATTACCTCCTTTTGCTTTTAGCTCTTATATAAATTGCACATAAATTACAAAACCAAACTACTTTTAGAAAATTTTAAAAAGCTAGCAAGTTCATCAAATTAATAATACAATTTTATGTGGCAAATCATATTATTGTGCTAAACTTAAATTGATTTCATTGGATTTAAAGATATAGCCTGAAACCTGGATCTATATTTAATCTTTCCCTGTGTTTTAACCTCAATAATGCAAATGATTAAGTGTATCATAAGGAATTACATAAATATGTTCAGGACTTTGCTAATTTAGGATTTAAGACTTCATACTTGTGGGCGCCTGGCTGGCTCAGTGGGTTAAGCCTCTGCCTTCCGCTCAGGTCATGATCTCAGGGTCCTGGGATCAAGGCCCGCGTCGGGCTCTCTGCTCAGCGGGGAGCCTGCTTCTTCCTCTCTCTCTGCCAGCCTTTGTCTATTTGTGATTTCTCTGTCAAATAAATAAATAAAATATTTTTTAAAAAAAGACTTCATACTTTTACCAAATTGTCCTGCAAGCAGACTTGAAATGCCAGTTTCAGTCACAGGTCACCTGATTACTCTGTAACACTATCTTAGCCATTCAAAGATAAGGCTAGACAGCTTGAATTATTAAACTCACATCAAGTGGATAGCTTTTCTATGTATTATTGGTACTAAGAACGCAAACTATTTCGCTCTTTCTAGTTACTACCAGTTATTTCTAATGAACTGGTTTTGACAATTGATACACGTAAAAAGGTACCACGAACATCTTAGCCTATGATTATGACCATTGTCCATACTTAGTAAGTACCAGGAGCTGTTCTCAATAAGTAAATCAGCTCAGCTGAGCTTCCAACAACCCTTCAGAACAAGTCCTCCTGCCAGGCTCCCTTTACAGATGAAGGAAAACTGAGACACAGGAAGGTTAGCCAATTTGCCCAGGGTCGGACCTAGAGTAAGGGATAGAGCCGGGATTTGAACCCAGGCAAGTCTGGCTCCAGAGGCGCTGGTCCCCGTGCCCCCATGATCCTCCCCTGAGTGTGATACCAATGGCTGCAGGGTCGATGCTTCTTAATGTGGGATGATGATTACACTTGGTGCCCTGTCATGACTCCATTCCCTCACCAATTTTCCCTCTTGGAACAACTGAGAAACATCCATTTGCCCATCAAAGCTTTTCGCCACTTGGCTTCTTGGGCTAGAATAGATAAAGGATGCCCTTGTACATTCTGCACTAAACTCACATACACTGAAGGTCAACAAACTATGACCCATGGGCCAATAAGCCTTTGTAGTAGTTTCCTGGGGCTGTCAACAACGTCAACAACAACAAGACTATAGACTGAATGACTTAAATGTCAGAAATGTATTTCTTCACAGTTCTGGAGGCTACAGGTCTAGAGCAAAGCATCAGCAGAGTTGGTTTTCTTAGCGCTGTGAGGGAAGGGTGTGTTCCAAGCCAGTCTCCATCTTCTCTCTCTTCATATCATTTTCCTTCTGTGTGAGTCTCTAACCAAATTTTCTCTCAAGAGCAGCAGTCGTATTGGATTAGAGCCCATCCTAATGATCTCATTTTAATTTAATTGAGACCCGTTTTCAAATATGGTCCCATACTGGCGTCCTGGGGGATAGGACTCCGACATGTGAAATTTTGAACGGACACAATTTGAAACCTTCCTTGTCTTAAGCTCCTGAGATTTGGGTGTGTCTGTTACCTCAGCATAACCCAGACTGTCCTCATGGATACAAAAAAACCCAATCACATGTAGACTAGAAATGACAGAGTTGTCTGTCCATGTTGACAGCCCTATTAGAAACCACTCTAGGGACTTTCCTGAAAAGAAAACTCACGTGTATTGTAGGCATGAATGGATTAGCCCACAGAAGTATTCTTAGAGTTGGAATATCATTATTTTTTCTCCGTTTCAGGAAGCTAAACACTAGAGAAGATAAATGTCTTTTTCTGGCCAATAGGAAAGTCCCGGATCTGGGATGACTCCCAGTCACATGTTGATTCCAGCCTGCCTGGTCGCCTTCCTGCCTCACTGGGATCCAAGATGGCGGTGCCGTCACCCGGGCCGCACTTTTTCCCCTCAGGCCAGACCTGTCAGTGACTCTGCAGAGCCTGTCCAGCCTTAACAGTTATGAACTTGGAATGCCTCTTGCTCACCTAGATGTTATCATCTGACTTGTGACAGATTAATTCCTTAATCATCTGTTTGAGTTTTTCCGTCTGATATTAAACCTCTCATCCTATTTCCTCATGGTTGGGAGACTGTCAGAGAGCTCAGAGATGGTTTACGCCTTCTCCAGGGGAGGTCCTTCAGACTGAGAGGAGTTCCCTGGGGAGGGGAAATACCCTCTGTCACAGTTTCCTGTGGTTACTGGATGATACATTATCACAAACTCGATGACTTAACACAAAAGAAATGTATTCTCTCACAGTTCTGGAGGCCACACGTCTGAAGTTGAGGTGTCAGCAGGACCACATGTCCTCAGAGAGTCCTGGGGGAGAATCCTTCCTTGTGTATTCCTGCTCTGGGGGCCCTCAGCGGGCGTTCCTGGCTTCCTTGGCTATGTCACTCCAGTCTCTGCTTCTGTCTTCACACAGCCTACTCTGGAGTCACAAATCTCCCTCTGTGTCTCTCTCTTGGAAGGATTCCTGTCATTGGATTTAGGGTCCAGCTGGGTAACACAGGATCATCTCATCTCAGGATCCTTCATTCCAAATAAGTTCATACAGACAACTACCAGGTGTCAACATTTCAGTTTACTCCACTCTCTCTGTGTAGCGTCATGAGAACTTCCTTCCAGGACAAGTGTGGACCTTAAAATGAAGGTTGTGCTCTGCCTCTTTGCCCCTTTCTTCCTGGTTTGTCTCTTCTTTGCCTCCTGCTTCTGCCTTCTCTCCATAGCCAAGGACACCCATGCTCACTGACTAATTAGGTCTATGGTTTTGGGGGATTCATGTGCACTTCCTCCTAGATAAAGGCAGCTTAAATTTGAATAACAGAGGGGACAGTGTGGCACCAGTGCAAAATTTTCTCCTTGTAAGATGTTAGATGTTGCTGGAGGGTATATTTCTGCATGGGAAGAGAGAAACCGGGTAGGATTCCTTCCAACGGGCACATACCTTGTATACTAGTCTATCCAGATTCTTTTTTTTTTTTTTTTTTTTTTTTTTTTTTTTTTTTTTTTTTTTTTTTTTTTTTTTTTTTTTTTTTTTTTTTTTTTTTTTTTTTTTTTTTTAGTCTATCCAGATTCTATCATCCCATTCATTTCTGGGACAGATTCAGATTCGGCACACTGGTCAAATGTGGGTTTAGGTCTAAGTTGAGAGAGACAGACAGACAGAGTGTGTGTGTGTAGATACGATGGAATGAGTACCCAACCTCATCAAGCGAGGTTGCTGAACCTGGGGAAATTAAACCAAACAAGGATAATACTAATATTGCTGTTGAAATACTGTCATTTATTTAGCATTTACAACTGGTGAGGCACTGTAAAGTCTGTTACTCATTTTCCCAGTTTGATTTCCAAAATCAGCTATATGTGTTCAGGATGGGGACAACCTATTTTAAAGCGGTTCTTGGGGTGGCTGGGTGGCTCAGTGGGTTAAGCATCTGTCTTCGGCTCCTGTGGTTGCACCCTGTGTTGAATTCTCTCCTGGGTGGGGAGCCTGCTTCTCCTTTTGCTTCTGCCCATGCCCTCCACTTGTACACACACACACACTCTCTCTCTCAAATAAATAAATAAAATAAAAGAAAGAAAGTTGTTTTCATGGGGCACTGGCTGGCTCAGTTGGTAGAACGTGCAATTCTTGATCTTGGGGTTGTGAGTTCAAGCCCTGTGTTGGGTAGATGTAGAGATTACTAAACATAAAATCTTAAACAAATTAAAAAAAATAAGTGAAGGTGGTTCTTATGAAAAAAAGGTAATGGTTTTAGTCAACCACAAGCTTAGTCAATGAGTCACATCATCACTATGTGTGGTTGCAAAGGGGGGCACAAATCAAGGCTATTTTCATGACATAGTAGTGCCCAGATCGAGGGCGGCAAAGAGACCCAATTTAGCAAGAAGCCTTCTCTTATACTCCATTAACTGAGCTCAGGGTCTTGAGGGAAACAAGATAAAGGAAGTATCTTCCAATGTCATGGTCACTTATTTGTGGACAGCATATCTTCACTAGATCCTGGAGGAGGCTTGAACATTCTAGGAGCAAGCTTTGAATCTCTCCCTTTAGCTCTCTCTCCCTCCATATACCACAACCCTAGAAGAGCCACCTCTACCTTGACCCTTATACTTAACCTCCACCAAAGGCCTCCTCCCACCAGGATGGCCCAGCCTCCAGAGTTGTCTTCCCACTCCAGAGCAACAGCACCCCTTCTTGCTTGAGTCTGTCTTCACTGTGAGCCTCTTCAGGAGGAGGACCAATGACAAAGGGCAAATGAAGGAAGAAATAAAGCCTGTAGGCCAGGATTAGAAGAGAGGCAACTAGAATAGGGGTAGGAGGTGGCCCCAAAGCAGGAGTGAACAGCTGAAGGAAAAGGAGATATTTAACTTGGAAAAGACATTAGGGGTCCCATAAGCAAACCATCTATTAGATATCTGCTGGGTTCTAGACTCTATTCTCTATGCTTTGTCTATATTTTGCTTACTTACTTTGGCTTTCACAGGAACCTTCTGAAAACTCAAAACCCCTCTTTTTTTTTTAAGATTTTATTTATTTATTTGAGAGAGAGTGAGTGAGTGAGTGAGTGAGAGAGAGCATGAGAGGGGAGAAGATCAGAGGGAGAAGCAGACTCCCCACAGAGCTGGGAGCCCAATGTGGGACTCAGTCCTGGGACTCCAGGATCATGACCTAAGCTGAGGGCAGTGGCTTAGCCAACTGAGCCACCCAGGCGCCCCTCAAGAGCCCTCTTTAAAGAGAAGCAAATCAAGGCCATATGAGAGTTTGGGTAACTCATGTGTGGGCGAATAGCTAAGCTAATGTCAAGGCCAGCACTCCACCTGGGGAGGTCTAACCTCACTGTAGCACCATCAAGAGGGAGAAAGCAAAGAGATGTATTATGTTTCACACCAGAAGATAAATGTAGGGGCGGAGGGCCAACATTCCAGGGAGGCAGATTGTTGGCTCGGGCAGGGGAAAGATTTGGTAATAGTTAGGGCTGCCCGGTAACGAGTGGGCGGCCCCGCGGCTCCCCGAGGCTCCCACCAAGGAGCCTCCAAGCAGAAGTCGGGCGGCCATCTGCTGTGGATATAATAAGGAATTCCACCCTGGAGGGAAGGCTGGGCCAGGGGAACTTGGTGAGAGGATAGATGTGCACTCACTGATTCTAGGCAGTTCTAAAAAAGCCTGACATTCTAAGATTCCCAAAACCTGGCAAACCTGCTTGCAATATGAAATCTGTAACAGTGTCTTCTGCAGCTTGGCATCCAAACCAGAGGAAAGCAGTTGACCACGTTCGTTTCCTGGGCTGCTTCTCCTCTTCTCTCCGTCATTTAGGATTACTTTTTCACTCACTGCATTCTCTTTTCCTTTACTATACACTGAAGAGCGATAGTGCACTTAAACTCTCGCAAGAGCATTCCTGAGACATGAATAAGGCCTGACTTCTCCATTCCCATAATGGATGATTCCATGTGAGCCAAGTATCAACTCAATCACTTTATTCTGCAATAAGCTTTTGGTTTCTCAGGCTGTGTGTTCTGGAAATCTGGTCTAAGAACCTCCTGGCACAACCTCTGCTTCATGATGGTTCTCCATATTTCATCATTTTAACAACCTCATTCTGGAAGCCTGAGAACACTGACATGGGGAAAAGGCAATCTGAACTCAGTAGTAAAGATATGGCAAGCGCTAACCCTTCCCCAGTACCTACTGTGTGTCGGCCCGTGTGGAGCATTTTCAATGCACTAGCTTATTTCATATCCATAACGCCCTATGAGGTCGGCACTATTGTAATTACCTCCATTTTAAAGATGAGGAAGTAGGGGCATGGGAAAGTTAAGTAATTTGCAAGGAGTGGGGTTAGGATTCAAATAAGGACAGTTGAGCCCCATGGTCCCCACACTTCACCCACACCACCCTCCCCCCGCTGCGGAGCCACGGATGGCCAAGGGACCCTGGGGGAGTTGTCTGCTTCACCGAGCTGGGGCTTGTTGTGCCTTGTCTGTGACACTCGGACCCTTTAGAAACTTGGCACCCTCCAGCCCTGAGGTTCTAGGAAGTAGCGTTTCCAGGCTGCTAGCCTGGGTCTGGGTGAGGCTCTCTGTACCCGGGAGCCAGCCAACAAGTACCTTCAACTCACCTGATGGGAGAGACTTGTTAGTCTGTTTTCAGAACTCTCCAGGCATGAAAATGACCTTCTTAGACTAAGAAATCTATTCCGGGGTGTGGGCCTTTTTCTCTGTACCAGCTATAATCTGTTTCCCTCATTCCTTTTTATTTATTTATTTATTTATTTATTTATTTATTTATTTATTTATTTGACAGAGAGAGAGATCACAAGTAGGCAGAAAGGCAGGCAGAGAGAGAGGAGGAAGCAGGCTCCCTGCTGAGCAGAGAGCCCGAGGCGGGCCTCGATCCCAGGACCCTGAGATCATGACCCGAGCCGAAGGCAGAGCCACCCCGGCACCCTGAGCCACCCTGCACCCTGTCCCTCATCCTCATGCGGCCCTGGAGGACCAAGGCCCAGCACGTGTTCAAACACCCTCCTCATCCTAAAAGTTGCTTATTAGAATGCCCTCACTTCCATCCCACCGAGTATACCGTTAATCCTGCACTTTACATTCATTTATTTATTTATCCAATGCACGTTTATTGTGCCAAGAGCATGCCGGGCAAGGTGACGGGCTCTGTGTTTATATATTGAGATTCTGGTGAAGTCTGATGTGGCAGCTGAGTCAGGGTTACACTAGCTGCCCTAGCAGACACAGCTCGGCGTCTTTAACACCTTCACAGACCGAGGTTGGTTTCTTATTCGGATAGATGGTGAAACCGATTCTCACCCAGGTTCTTTCCCTCTTGCGGCCCCACCCTCCCTGGGGCTGGAGAGTCATTTCCACTCCGCTCCCCGATAGGAAATGAGCCAGAGAAGGCTTTGCTTTCTCCTTCTCACCTTTGCCCAGAAGTGACACATGATATTCACACACGGTGAAGATCTAGATGGGAGGTCTGCGGTGCGTGGATGGGGGTGGGTGCTGAGAAATGTCACCCTCGCTTGGCAGCCTCTTCCAGAGGGCAGCTCTGGTGGGTGGTGGTCGGCATGCCCCACGTGGGGCGCCTACGCCAGGATGTGGCCACGGGCGACCGCTGGGCTCTGCGGTGGAACGTCCCCAGGTGGGTGTGCCCTACGGCAGGGAAGGCGACGTCACTCAGCACACCTTTGGCAATCCTACTTCGGAAATTACTTTGAAAGCTATTCGGGAACAAAAGATCTTTCTTTATATATCCTTCAATGGTGGCCATGTGCATTCTTTGTGGGCTGATTTAATTCTTGCAAATTAGTCATGAGTCATTCAGAGGCAAGTCTGGAGCAGGGAGCAGAGGCTCGGTAATGCCTTTTGAATCAAAGTCAAAATGTATCAATAAAGTAAAGAGATGGAGTCACCAGCATGTTAGCAGGTTTTGGCCCTGAAAGCAAGTCCCTGAGAGGAGCTGAGCTCCCAGAGTGTTTGGAGGCAAGGCGGGACCGTTGGATGAGGGCAGCGGGGGCGAGGGAGCTCTTCTCAGGTCGCAGGATCTGAATGTTAGATGCGTAACCCAGGACAAGGCACGGCACTCTCTCGCAGCCTCTTTCCTCGTGGGTGAAGAGGACGGGAAGCGGATTAGGTGGCCTTTCACCTTCTTTGAAGCTCTGACATTTGAGATTCTAAGGAGAAAGCTTTCAAATACCACCTTTCATCTGCATAGGTCAGCGCCTGAGAGGCCGTTTTAAATGCTGCCTCATTATTGCTAAAACTCGGCCTGGATTTCTGGGTATTTACACATTGTATGTTCTAGAATCACAGAAGCCCAGGCTGGAAGCCCAATGCATCACGGGGCCTGTGGGTTACATGTGACACCAGACTGGCCTCGGAGCCTCCACTTCCTCCAGTATGGACTAATAGTCCCCTCCCTGTGGGAATAGTGTGAACTTGAAGATAAGGGAATGTGTACCTTAGCGCAATGCCTTACCCCGGAACGTGCCGGTCAGTCCTCCGCTTGGACTGGGTCCCTTCGACTGTGGCTCTCAGCCATTCCACTTACAGGGCCCCTCTGCGACTTCCCTGCCGGTGAGCGGACCCCTCCAGCAAGCCCCTCAGAAGAGAGTCATTGCTTCCCTGCACAGCATCCCTCTTTGGATAGTGCTGTTTTTAAACATTTACTTTAGGAATGCCTGGGTAACTCAGTCAGCTGGGCGTCTGCCTTCAGCTCAGGTCATGATCTCAGAGTCCTGGGATCAGGCCCCACATCCAGCTCCTTGCTCAGCAGGGAGCCTGCTTCCCCCTCTGCCTATTGCTCCCCCTGCTTGTGCACACTCTCTCTCTGACAAATAAATAATAAAATCTTTAAAAAAAAAACATTTATTTTAGGGGCACCTAGGTGGCTCAGTTGGTTAAGCATCTGCCTTCAGCTCAGTCGGCTAAGCATCTGTTTTCAGCTCAGGTCATGATCTCAGGGTCCCAGGATCAAGTTCTGCATGAGCTCCCCACAGAACAGGGAGTCTGCTTCTCTGCCTGCCCCTCACCTCCAACTCGTGCGTGCACGTGCACACTCTCTGAAATAAACAGATACAATCTTAAAAAAAAAACAAAACACATTTATTTTATAAAAAGTAGTAATAATAGCTACCATACAAAGCCTGCCAGACAAAGAAGTCTCTTCCATGAGAAGGCTCTCAAATGCTGAATATCAGCTCTAAACTCCGTCCCTCCTGTCTCTCCAGTGTCCTCATGTTTGTACTTTCTCAATTGTTCCTCTTATAAAAACGAATTGTGGTTCTTTCACAATTCTGACTCCTCCTTGAATAGGAACTGGCTTGTCTTTATTTCCCTTAAGTGGAGCACATGGATGGAACAGGAGGTGCGACTGGGCCTGAGCCCAGCCGAACAGGAATGTCTCAGGGGCTCAGCCCAACCTGTGCCCTGGAATCGCCTGGGAGCTTTTAAAAAATCCTATCTCAGGCCATTTAAATCAACTGCCTCGAGAATTTGACATCGATATTTTTTTAAGCTTCTAGGTGATTCTAATGTGTAGTCAAGACTCAGAAGCAATGTTCTAGATGCTTGTTCCTATTAATGTGGTCTGATAGTACCATCAGTTTTTGCTAGGCTCATTCATCACAATATTAAGTCATATTTAGGCTACTGTTAAGAATGACCACATCTTTTTCTACTAAGTCAAGGATCCCCAATTCCTTAATGTGTACTTGATTTATAGACATGTATAAATATTTATATATATTTAACATATAATACATATATTAAATATTTTAAAGATTAATTTTTTTAAAAGATTTTATTTATTTATTTGATAGAGAGAGAGACAGTGAGAGAGGGAACACAAGCTGGGGGGTGAGAGAAGGAGAAGCAGACTCCCCACCAGGCTGGGAGCCCGACACAGGGCTTGATCCCAGCACCCTGGGATCATGACCTGAGCCAAAGGCAGACGCTTAACGACTGAGCCACCCAGGCACCCAGAGATTTATTTAATTTTTTGAGAAAATATTCAAGCAGGAGGAGGAGCAGAGGGAGAGAGAGAGAGAGAGAAAATCTCGAGTGGACTCCCTGCCAAGGGCGGAGCCCAGAGGGAGTCTCCATCCCATGATCTTGAGATCATGACCTGAGCTGAAACCAAGAGTCCAACGCTTCACCGACTGTGCCATCCAGGAGCCCCTGTACTTGGATTTGTTATTACTCTTTATACAGATGAAATCTTTTCTGGCTAAATATGTCTCTTTTGTATAACCCAGAAGTAAGCAAATTTTACGTTATGTTTTACCACAATTTAAAAAACTCCAAAACCCAAAGACTGGCTCTGAAGACCTCCCTCCAGTGGTGCCTGGGTGGCTCAGTGGGTTAAGTGTCGGCCTTGGCTCAGGTCCTGATCCAGGAGTCCTAGGATCGAACCCCCGCATCAGGCTCTCTGCTCAGTCAGAAGCCTGCTTCTCCTTCTCCCACTCCCCTTGCTTGTGTTCCCTCTCTCGCTGTCCCTCTGTCAAATAAATCAATAAAATCTTTTTAAATAAATGAATAAAGACCTCCCTCCAGCTATCATCAATGCCTGAGTCAGGACCCCTCAAATAAAACCAGTCTGCAGCCTAGAGCAGGTGGTAGAAAATTGGGAATAAAAATAAGTAAATGAAGCTGATATCAGTCTCCCACCGGCCTCTTCCCCCTGGTCGACCGATCATAATAGAGCTCAGCAATGCCTGAGCATGCTCTCTAATCCGTTGGTGCATCTGTGAATCTACCAGCTTCCTTTCAAGGACGGGGACTGAGGTTGGCTTTTCACTCCAGAAAACACAGTGGAAGGAAGGCGTCAGGACCAGCTGCTTGCCCCGCCTGCTCAGGAGCCCCGCCTGGGGCGGACTCCGGCCTGCAGACCCGCACAGACACCTGCCGGGCCCCTCAGGACAGGTGGACCACGGAGCAAGGCGCTGCTCTTCCTTCTTTTTGCGCATTTCTGCGTGCTTTATGTCAAAGGCCGGGGAGGGCCGCCCGCCGCGGGAGGGCAGGGCCGGGGAAGGGAGCCGGCTCCGCGGAGTGCAGCGCCCCCTGGTGTTCGCGCGGCTTCCCTTCGCGCGTCAGAAGAACAGGCGGTGGAAACATGCATTTTGATGACACAGTTAAGCTTGCCGTGCAATTTCTGTTGGCCGTCGTACCTGTCACCGTCTGATGAAACCCTCCACGTGGTAATATGATGTTTATCTAGGATTCCTTGGACTAACCCTCTACATAGAAAGAAAACAGAAAGTATGAGGCTCTTTTGGTTTTTAGTTCTCAGCAAAATCCTCTTAGGACATAGGATTTATTAGGGAGAAAGATCAGTTCCTTTTGCTTCATAAGGCGTCCCTCTGTCGTTATCATCCCGCGGAGCACATCGTCTCTCTGACCTTATGGCAAAGTTAGACGGGACGTCCTCACCTAAGCGGGGAGAGCTGGAGACAGGTCGGCTGGGACAGCAGACTTTCCACAGGCCAGACCCTTACCCTCTAAGGTCCGGTTGGAATACTTTTCTCTCCAAAAGAAGGACTGACCCTGGATGTGTATATTTTTGGAAGTCGCAAACCCTTGAGAAAATAAGGCAAACTCTGGACCCGCCTCCCTTCTCTGCCCCTCAAATGCACACGCGCAATCACACACAAAGTTTTGTACACACAACTGTGGGCTGTGTGGGGGTTCGGGCTTCTCAGAAGGCACTCACGGACCCTGGATTCCAGGTTGCGAATCTGAGGGGGGCCCTACATGCTCCGGGGCGTGGGAGTGCAGCGCCTAGACGCAGCTGGCTCGACCCCTGGGGCGTGTGTCGCCAAAGTGGAGGGAGCACACTCCTGTTAGAGCTGCTTCCCGTTCTCAGAGTAGCTCACAAGCATCTTCTCCGGACCTCTTCCAGCCACGTGGCGAGATCAGGAAGGGCACTTAAGGCACAGTGACAGCTGCTAAGGGAAGAAGTGCAGAAAGTATCATAACCAAATCCTTATAAAATATTTCTCTCTCTTCTCCATACCCATGAAGCCACTGGCTAGTGGCGACAGTGAAGGGGCACCAGGGGCAGGAACTGTCTCATAACGCCTTGCGGAGGCAGCATCATGGACGCTATGCTCCTTCAGGGGAAATGCTGAGTTATACTTACCCACGCATTTGTGGGGCGCCCGAAGAGCCTGGCAACTGACCACCGGACTTGTCGCTAAATGAACCGAGGTGTTTTCAGCTTGTGGGATATCCACTGTCCCAAAGAGTCATCTTCCTCTGCACCTCAAAGGATGGCCAAGTCAACTGGAGGGGGGCTGGGACTGCTCGGCGGGTGGGTAGTCCCTCCCGTAGAGCTCCCTGTGCTGTCCTGCCATGGTCAGTTATGAATCTCCATCTCTCACTGCTCGCACATACCTCAGTCTCAAACTCAACTCAAGAATCATCACCTTCTGTGTTTGTCTAGGTCCTCGGAGAAGCAAATGCCAAGAGGGGATTAAATGCGCACGGATTTTAACAAGAAGAGCCTGTGTGAAGAAAAAAAATGGGAGTTGGCTGAGGCTGAGAGAGCTGTAGGACGTGATACAAGTCTCAGGTGAGTGAAGAACAGGAGAGAAAGTTGACTGGAAGATTCTTGAGCTGTCAGGCCATCTAAGGAAGGTTCCTCACACCTGAGATAGGGAGGTCCTCCAGCCAAAGTCAACCTTGTAGGAGTGTGTGACCCCCAGAATGGTCCAGCCTTAGTGTCCTTGCCACGCTCATCTGGTGGTGGGAAGAGCCCATGGGGAGTGTGGGCTTGGGGCCAACACACTGCCATTTGTCACTTATACTCCCTGTAGTTGGAGGTCTGTGAGTACAGCCTCAAGGTCATCACACCTTCTGTGCTACCAGTTTATCTCAGTTCTCCAGCCTCACCGGCTCTTAAGTCTGCTAGCTTCACTTCTCCACTATCCACCATTCCTCAGTGCCCTCATTTCCCTTCTCCAGTGACTTAGATGTCAGGCCCATCCCTAGCATTGCTCTCTTGTAAACACCCTGAAGTCTGCTGACCCCAGCTCGCTCTGAGATGCTCGTGTGGTCTAGTACACACTAGCAGATGTCTATTCCCCATCCTTCTTCTTAGCAGAACCCTCCTGTTCATGGAGTTCACCACACTAGCCTAAGCCAATGGATGTCAAACTTCGCTGTGCCTCAGAATCGCCTGCAGGGCTTGTTAAAGCACAGATTGCTGGACTCCTGCCTACTCTGATTCAACAGGTCTCCATAGAGGCTCAAGAATTTACTCAGTAATAAGTTCTCAGGTGATACTCATGCTACGGGTCCAAAAATCCCACTTGGAGAACCGCAGGTCTAAATCCATCCTAGTAAAACCACGGCCCTCTTGCCACGGTAATTGTCAGAATCTGAAGACAATGCCACGCGCTCCCTGGTTGGCGGAAAGCTTTTCTCTCCTTCCTGCTCCACACGAACGAGGTAGCAGGTGGACCTAATTGCCAATAGCAATCATGTCACAACCGTAAGACACAAGTCATCGCAAAGAACCAATATGCAACAGCAGAGCAGTGAAGAAAAAGCCCAGATCCTTGAAGAAACTGCTGGGCCACAGAGTCACCCGTCCCTGGAGCTTGACCTGCCTCTGAAACTACCTTTAGATTAAATAATTCATTTTCTTATTGTTTAAGCTGGTTTGAGAGAGGTTTTCTGTTACTGGCAAACAAAAAACATCCCAGCTGGTACGCCTAGGAGAAACCAAATCCTGATCTAACCCAACTGATATTTGAATGTGTGCCTACAACGAAACAGCTGAATACTTAAAAAAAAAAAAAAAGATTTTATTTATTTATTTGACAGAGATAGAGAACATGAGCAGGGGGATGGGCAGAGGGACAGGGAGAAGCAAACTCCCCACTGAGTAGGGAGCCTGACACGCAGCTCGATCCCAGGACCCTGAGATCATGACCTGAGCTGAAATCAGATGCTTAATGGACTGAGCCACCCAGGCACCCCTAAAAATATACAGTTATCATGCTATTTGAGCAGCTGTGTATACTGTGTGGTTGTTAAGCAGAACTTTACTTACCTTCATGCATTTGCTTATATACCTACCCATTGGGCATAATTCTTTCATATTTGGTGTTGGTTTGATCACATGCTGTAGGTCTCACTTCTCGACAGCTCTGTGGGCCAGCTAGTGGGCACTACCGCATTGATAAAATATATATAGCCTTTTCCATTTTAACCATTTTTAAGCCTTCCATTCAGTGGCATCAAGTACATTCACATTTTATTTTATTTTGTTTTTTTAAAGATTTTATTTATTTATTTGACAGAGAGAGAGATCACAAGTAGGCAGAGGCAGGCAGAGAGAGAGGAGGAAGCGGGCTCCCTGCTGAGCAGAGAGCCTGATGCGGGCCTCGATCCCAGGACCCCGAGATCATGACCTGAGCTGAAGGCAGAGGCTTTAACCCACTGAGCCACCCAGGCGCCCACATTCACATTTTATATTGACCTACTCAAGCTGCCATGACAAAGCGCCATAGACTGAGTGGTTTCAATAACAGAAATTGATGTCTCATGGTGCTGGAGACTGGAAATGCAAGATCAAGATCCAGCAAGCTTCCATTTCTGATGAGTGCTCTCTTCCTGGCTTACAGAGGGCTGCCTCCTCCCTGTGTCCTCATAGGGCCTTTTTTTTCTGTGTCTGCACACAGAAAAAAAAGGTGGGCTTGGTGAGGGAGTGGAGGAGAAAGAGACACAGAATGATACGACATAGGATTTGGACCAGAGCTCTTTCTTTTTCCTCCCCCCAGGGGTAGATTTGTTCTTTCCTTTCCCCAGAAGACCTTCTCTAGGTCTTGGAGGTAGAGGTTTGTTGCCCCTTCCCGAGCAGTTTAAAACTTTTGCTCTGTATGCAAGAAGGCTCCCCGCAGGGAAGTGCTATGCCACAGGACAATTGTGGCCCACACTGGTGTCTCTGGTCTCCCACCGACCCCCGGTGTTCTTGGGAGCGCCCAGTGGAAGCCCCTGGAAAAGAGCTGCAGGTGAGTGCCAACTTCTCTTGTGTTTGGGTTTCTTAGCAGTCCTACGCTGTCATGCCAGCGCATACTCAACCTTTAACAATTTGTTAAAATTTTAGCTGATTTCCTCTCTCCTGCTCATATGGCGGTCAGTGCCTCTTCCTCCCAAACTGCCACAGATAGAACAATCCATACGTCTGACTTTCCCCGGGGGGATCCTTCCCCTCCTTGGAATTCCAGCTTCTTATTTGCCTTGCAATACTGGCTGTGTGAAGCCCTCAAAAAAAAAAAATCATGATGTAGGTTACTCTGCTTTCTCCCCTCGTTAGGGTGAGAACAATGATCTTTCCAGCTTTCAGTGTCTTCAGTGGACGAAGAGCCATCACACAGAGTTATGCTGAGGTCCAAATGAAGGAACATACGTGCGGCCCCTTGGTCGATCCTATTGTCTTCATAAAAATTACGGTTATGAAACTTACACAAGGGCAGCAGGGCTGCACCTGATCTCTAACAGCGAACAAGCAAACAAAGCAAACAGTCCTAATTTCAGTCACCAGCAGAGTAGATAGATAGCAAGGCAGCCTGTAATGGGATGCACACAGAGGTGTGCATTCAACCACATTACTGCATTCAACCACATTACTGCATTCAACCACACTAAAGAAATCTACGCAATACATCAAGCTAAGGAAACCAGGCACAAAAGAGCACATACACTCTGATTCCATTTAGAGCAAGTTCAAAAATATGCAAAAAACTAAAAAACTATGTTAGGGCGTGTCATCTCCGATAAAGCTATAATGAAAAGCAAAAGAATGATTATTAGCACAAGATTCAGAATAGTGGTTACTGTTTTTTTCAAGTAAGAAGTTGGTAAAATGACAGTACAATTTAGGGTTTTCGTTTCCCCATGACAATTGTTCTCATTGCTTTAAGGGACTTTAGGGAAGGTCAGACATAATGACTGCTGATGTATTGGTCTGATTAAACATCTTTAATTTTCCAGTGCCAGAGGGGGAGCCTGTATTAGATTCTTTGCTCCATGGATGTGAGGACCGTACCCAGGAACACTGACTTGCAGGATATGTGAGTTTCATTGTCACCTCTTGTCATTTTGACACCCAGAGCATTAGATATGGAGCTTCTCCAATATAGGAGGGCATTAAGAACTCAAGTTTCCCCTGAATCTAGCACAGTTTGGTACAAGCTGAGTCCAGAAAAGGGTCGGTGTGATCTAATACAACAGCTTAAGTGTCTTGAAGAAAGCTGGATCCCATCTTGTCTCACTAGAGAGAGACCATCCCCTGGGTCGGGGAGGGCTCAGTGGGTCGAAGAGCAACAGACCGTCTAGGGGCCTAATAAAGTCATGTTTCAAAGCACCATGGCGGAGTCTGATCCCGATTCCTCTAAGAGACATCAGGGAGCCCTTATCAAGACAGGTGGAAAGTGCTTTGAAAAGCATCTAATAAAGCACTTACCCAGCATTTACTGAGTACTTAATGCCAGCCACTGTTCTAGGCTCATTATAAGTATTAGCCCATTTAATCCTCAGATCAACCGTAAGAGATGGGTAATGTTATTATCCTCATTTTACAGAGGGGAACTATTGCTCAAGGACATACAGAGAGTAAAGAAGGGGCTGGAACATGGGCTCAGTGGTCCAGCTCCAGAGTCCAAGCTCTTCACCCCACCCTGGGATGCCTGAGGGTCTCCAGCAGCACTCCCAAAGCTTTGTGACTGATCTATGGCTCAGGAGGTCTAAGGTCCCCTGTTGGAATAGGCAGAGGAAGGGTCTTGCCCAACTGTAGGCGTTGGCTTGTTTTCATAGACTTTAACTACTGGCCTGGAGTCATCAGCTGTATTTGCATAGCCCAGAGACCAGACCGAGGTGAATGCCACCTGTGGCCCTCGGAGCTAGGAGGATTGTCTCTCCTCCCTTGTACAGACTCTGTACAGCAGCCCTGGGAACAGTCACAAGAAAGTACAAGAGACGGGGTTAAAATCTGCAGTAAAATGATAAATTGGATAAATAATCTAGTAAGTCTGCCAGAAGAGCAAAGGTCAACAAGAAACTGCCCTCAGCTCTGACTGTTTGTGGACAGCTCTTTCCTGGGCCCCACCTGCGAAATGAAAAGCTGGGCCAGGAATTTCCAAACACAGCTATGCTTCCAGATTCCCCAGAGAGCTATGGACAAAAACACGGACTTTTTCTGCCAACCCCCTAAAATTCTGATTGAACACAGAAAGCTAGGAACAAATCATTCTCAAATGAGCCAGGATTACTGGGTTGTAGCATATACCAGACTCCTATGAACCGAGTTTTGAATGACTGGGAGAGTTGCATTGCTTACGGAGTAAGAAAGAATTCCTTACCAAAATGTCCACAACTCTGATATTTAAAGAAGTTGGTGTGACAGTTGGTTAGGAATAAAGGTTAGATCCCTTTATAAAAATATGTAGTTTAAATTGTGAATGGACAGGAAAAGAGTCCTTTTTTTGGTCTCAGTCATGGGTTGCATGTCAGACAAAATGGCAGGCCCACATCCTCTTAACTGGAACGGAATAAGTGATGAATGTCCTATCATCCTCATTTTGCAGGTGAAAAGTGAGAAGGGGGGGAATGTGTATTTCTCCAATAATCACAAAGCTCAGAAAGTCTGCCAGATGCTAGATAAATACATCTCCATTGAAGTTTTCCATATATTTCCTTACATTCATTTGTGTGTCTTCACATGCAAATTGCATCTCTTCATCCATTCATTCAACAAATATTTACTGAGCCATTTGTTTTTCTTACTACTGAGAACATAAAAACATGTCAAGTACCCTCAGGGACAAGGTTTCTTCCTGCTTGATCAGTAGTCCATCTCAAAATATACCTTTTTTAAAAAACTTAGGGACCCTGAGGAGATAGAAAGGATCCAAACCTTCTCCAAATGAACTCGGATAAACCGTTGACTCTATACTAATAAAAAAATCAACTCTCTGTTTTAAGAGCCTCTATCTTCATTCTATAATCACTACACATTTTTTGATAATTTTAAAAGAATATTAATAGGAATATTAATATCAAAAGAAATCTTGAGAAAGGAACACTGGAATAAAACAAATTCAGCTTAAAAGAGAGAGAGAGAATGAGAATTAGAATAGCTATCCATGTTTCAAAAAACTTCTTTCTCAGTGTTGATGATATTGGGCTCCAGTCATAGTTAATGAGTAACTGAAATGTACACGACTCAGTCTCCGCCCCCCCATACGCGGCATATCCAGAAAAACTCCTGGTGTAGCATTATCCACCTAAACCACTACCATTTCAATTTGTTTAAATATTTATTATTAAAACAATTTTCAAACAAGTTACTTCATTTAAATTATTTTCACACACACTTTTATTGCCCAACGCAAAAACTTTCCAAAGCTTCATGTACCTTTATCATTTTGAATGTCAATACGTGATTTTACCTAACTGTCTTCAGTGTGTGTCCAACTTGGTGATACTTCAAATTGCACATATCTTTGCAGGTACTTTTCCAAGATGTGACGGAATATACAAGTGTTTCGTTTTGGATCCTGCACAGTATTAACAGACGCCATCTTTTAAAAACAAAAATGAAAACAAGAAAACACGACCCGTGGAGTTTAGCTCTAGAAGTTTCCCTAGAGAGAATTTGGGCCAAACGTGTCGTATGCTTGATAAAACCAAAGTCCGGCACTGGCTCACTTCTTTGCCTTCCTTCTCTGTAGGCTACTTTTGAAGCTCTCCATGAGAACCATGTTCCTCTGACTTCCCTGGCTGGGAACTGAAGCCAGGAGAGGGAGGAGGGGAGTAGTAATGACTAAGGGACCAGGGTGAGCCATCAAGGCTCATCCACACATGCTGCAAGATCCCAGTTCACTTAGACAAGAAGACAAGGATTTAGACCAAGTGAGGAACATGCGTGGGACAGGATCCGGGCAGAGGAGGCATACCTTTGTGCAGCTTTTCCTGGGTTCTCTTCAGCACCTGTGGCAGCTGTTAGATGAAAAGAAAAATCAGGAACTCTATTCTTTCATACGCTCAACTCTATGTGATAGACCCATCACGTCATGGAATCATAGTTGGGAATCTGTTGGAATCATCAATAGGGTCATGTAGCTCTGTGGTTCCCAAGAACCAGGGTGCAGGTAAGTGGGCAGGTCATGGGTGGAGCCCCAGAATCCAGAGTCTAACTTTTAAAAGCCTTTCATGTTGTTCTGGTGGGCACGTTGGTTTGGTAGACCCTGATATGGCCCACCTTTTCATGATATGACTCACACTTCTCATGCAGTCAGGAGCCTGATTTGGGGAACCTGATGGCAAGGATAGAGGGAACTAATTTTTATCTTCAATTTTGTTCAAGTTGATGTAATAACAATTGCTTGGATAACAAGACTTACATAATAAAGTGTTGGTTAAATTTTCCATTGGCTAGTATGGCCTTCTAGATATACCTTGATATGATATGCCCGTTGGGTACAAGCCAGGCCCTGCCAACAACCAGCTTCCTCCTGAGACTCAGAGCTTACTCTCCAAACTAGCTGATACACTCACCATTCCTGCTTCCCTCTGGGTTTTTGATGGAGTGCCCTCAATCACCCCATTTCCTTTCCATAATTTCTACTCCTCTTTCAAAACTAAGCTCTGGTGCCATCACTGCTGGAAAACTTTGTCTTACCGCCACAGCCTGGGTTGGAGGCCCCTCCTTGGCTTCATGACAGCCTCTGCTTTTCTCTAATGCTGGAGGAGGAGTAGATTTGGGGAAGTAGAACCAAGACCCAAGTTTTGTACCTATTCAAGTTGAGCCTTGGAGTACTCCAACATCTGGAGGTCTGGAAGAAGGGGAAGACCAGCAAAGGATGTTGGGGAGGAGATACCAGTGAGAAGGAGAAGTTTCCATATAACTGTCTCCATCTCAAACTTCTGTGTCTCATTCAGGTCAAGTCCAAAGCTGCACTCTTGACGGGCATCCGAGGGGCTCTGTTGCACACAGACTCTGGGACCCAGCTGACAGAGGCTTTGTCTCCCGCAACAGTAGTTTCCAAGGTTTCCCTAGGCATTCACCCACAGCCAGAGGGGAAAGAGCAGGGTAAAGCAGTCGCTCTTTAGCCTGGGACCAAACTCATCACTTCCGCTCAATTCCACCGCAGGAACTAGTTTGTGCCCTGACCTAGGTGAAAAAAGGGTTTGGAAAAGCGAGTACCCTCCTGAGCGGCTGCATCCCAGAAACAGCTCTTAGTGGGAAAGGAGGCACCAGTCATTGATGGACATCCATCCGACTAGGCAATAGGCATCTTGAAATCTAAGAGAAGACAGCATCTCAGGAAGTGGGCAGTGATCAACTGGTTGAGATGCTCCTTTTCTGTCCCTTATATGAGACTGAGGGTTGCCTGGTGATTGATGGAGTGGTTTTGGGGGAGTGATGGGGTCAAGCATGTGAACGGAGTCAATGAGTGTACCCCTTCTCAAATCAAAGCACAAAAAAAAAGTGCTTTTTATGTATCCCCCCTGGAAGATTGGTGGATTTTGTGAAATTTATCTAGGAATTTTGGTTATAATGGTGCATCTGCTTCTGGTCTCAGTATAACATTAAAACAAGCGACAGGAGCAATCAGAGCCTTCCCAAGCCAACACAGCGAAGGCTAGACAATTTTCTGATCCTGACTGTTTTCACAGCTCAGATCTTGCCACAGACCCAAGGACTTAATTGTCCTAGCTTCCGGCTCTCTCTTTGTGAAAGCCATTATCTTTTGTCACCTTCTCCGATCCCTTATAGGAAAATCCCAGCTTGTCCAGTATTCTGGCCATTAGAAATGTGAAAGTTTGCCCCTGAGAGTGTGGCTTATAGAGAAAGGAACAATTTGCAGCCCATTTATTGTACCTTGTGTTATTCTAAAAAAAAATTTAGGTCATTTGCCCTGATATCTACTGCTGAAAGTGCATTGACCATTAGCAGGAGAATATTAGTTGCTAAGTGGGATCTGTGTAGACCATTCTCAAAGACCATTAGCTTTTCACGGGGGGCAGTTGGCGTTAGTTATTTATTGTGTAGTTCAGTTGCATGCATCTCCCCCCAGGGGTTGTAGAACCTTTGAAAGAAACAAGGATAAGCTTTGAGAGTCCCACTAAAGTGTACAAGTGGGGCGGAGATGGGGGGTTAGCTGGTAGACAGAGGGCTGCCAGCAAGGGCTTTATTTTACTCGTGATCAGGCTGATCTAACTGCCTCCTCACTCCATATGTCATTTCCCTTCTCCTGAACTTCAGACTTGACCATAGATAATGTGCTTCCATTCATTTCACTCTGAACGCAAATGCCAGTCCTGGAACAAATATTTAAATAGTGCCAATCAGAGCCTTTTATGTTCTTTTTATCAAACCCCAAAGTAAACACAGCTTCAGAAAATACTTTCTTTCCTGCAAATGTTATTCTGAAATCTAGCTTACAGGCTACAGGATTTTTTTTTTTTTAAGATTTTATTTCTTTGACAGAGAGAAACACAGCCAGAGGGGGAACACAAGCAGGGGGAGTGAGAGAGGGAGAAGCAGGCTTCCTTCCGAGCAGGGAGCCCGATGTGGGGTCGTTCCCGAGTCTCGATCCCAGGTCTCTGGGATCATGACCTGAGCCGAAGGCAGTCGCTTAACCGACTGAGCCACCCAGGCGCCCCCAGGCTACAGGATTTTAACTCAGCCTCTGGCTTTACCACGGAGAAAACTGAGGCTAGGACCAATGTCAGGATGGGCTCAAGGAGACCTGGTGACAGCGTCGAAAATAAAATCCACATCCCTCCACTGGCCCGGTGCTCCCCTTCCCTTCCTCTCTAAGTGCACCCATTCATTTCAGGGGTGGAGGAGTTACATAAGGGCTGCATCCTGGCTCCTGCCTGCTCCCGGTTTGATACTCTTGGGGGGGGGGGCGTTAAAGGAAAATGAGGCTCTTCTCTCATTGCCAGAGAGGGGAAGAGAGCAATCTGTCCATCCTTGGCATAGAAGGAAGGCACAAGCCCTTTTTCATTGAATGCTATGAGGAAGGGTGGGGCAAGGAAGAAGAGGAAAGAAGGAAAAGGAAGTGTCCCTTCTTAGAGGAGAAAGGATAGGGGGTGCCCATTCTCTACCACAGCCTGAATATATCCCCACCCACCCCCATCTGTCCCCTTCTCTGCAACACCGTCCCATCTCCTCCAGACCACCATCACTTTGTACTCAGCCTAGGGCAAGTCTTCCGACTGGACTCCCCTCCAGGCTCATCTCCTCCAATCCAGCACCCGCACCACAGCAACCGTGACCCAAACCGATCTTCCTTCCTTCCTTCCTTCCTTCCTTCCTTCCTTCCTTCCTTCCTTCCTTCCTTTCTTTCTTTCTTCCAAGATTGTATTTATTTATTTGACAAAGAGAAACACAGAGAGGGAACACAAGCAGGGGGAGTGAGAGCAGGTCTCCGGGATCATGACCTGAGCGGAAGGCAGTTGCTTAACCAACTGAGCCACCCAGGCGCCTTCTGGTGACCTTTCTTAAAATGCAGATCTGATGACTCCCAGCCAGAAAAGTCTGCTGGAGCAGGAGGAAGCCAACCCTCTACAACATGACTTCCAAGATGGTTGGTGACCTCACCCTGGTGCTCCTTCAATATCATCTCTCCTCACCTCTCAGTGAAATGTTCCAATAGACACTCTCTCACCCCTAGACCTCTGCCTCGGGAAGCCCTGCAGAGTGGAGCATTCTCTCCCCCACTTACTCTTGGTATAATTGTTTAATGTTTGTCCCCCGCCCCATACCTGGTAAGTGCCTCAAGGGCAAGGTCATGGCTGTCTTCCTAGCTTTAGCATAATGCCTTGGATGTCAAAGGTCCTTTATAAATGTATAAAAATTAAATGAACACATGTCTTGCAAAGCTCATAATGGAAGTTTCCTCTGCGAGGGAGCTTTCCCATGATTCCCAAAGAATAGATGGTGCCAATCTACATGCTGCCACCGCAATCTAGCCACCCTAGCACTTCCCACGCTGCGGTGTCATCGCCCCATCTTCTCTGTCTCCCCCCCCCCCCAGGCCACAGAGAGCATGTCAGTCTTCCTCACCTCTCTACTGCCCCACCGAGGTCAGGGCTACACACAGCGTTCAAACTCAATACTCGTCCAATGAATGACTCTACGCTGAATTCTTCTGATTCCCAAATTGAAGCCCCTGCCTTTGCTTTCAAGAAGAGTGGAAAACAAGACTGTCACAGCCATCACGTATTGGATCACAGCCGTCCACTTATTGTCCCTTTTCTGTTGGGCTCTGTGATAAACCCTTCACAGACACCATCAGGTACATCCAGACTCCACCAGGATGCAACCGACGACACCGGTCTCATTATTTCCTAAATTATCCTCAGTTTGCACACCCATTTCCCCCAAGTACCAATGTCTGCCTGGCTGTCTTTTTCTTCCTCTGATTGCATGAGTTCCTGCCCTTTTTGGTTTAGGAATCTTCATATATCTTCCTCTCTCTCTCATTCTCTCTTTCTCTCTCATATTTTTTCTGCTTCTTTATATAAAGCTAACATTCTGGCTTTGGCTGAATGATTCCACTTCTCTCTCTTTTTCTTCAATGACCATAAATCGGAAATAATAATAATACCTCATGGGATTATCATGAGAATGAAAGAACTTTACACATATAAAACATGGAGGATGTGTATTTGGATGCCAACGCTGCTGGAGGTCTTGCTGCCCATCATCTTTGCCTCCGTTCAGTCTCCCACTCTCCCCAGGAAGCAATCAGCAGAGAGAGCCACCATCTCTGCCTGATTCCAACCTCCCATGAGACCCAGGGCAGGTCAGAGGTCTAATTGGCCAAGGTAGGGGTCTGGGTCGGCTGGTGTAGGGGTGAGGAGTGGTGTGCAGAGATCAAATGCAGGATTATAGGACCTGTTAGGAGCTAAACTGTATCCTCACTTATCCCCAATTCATATGTTCGAGCCCCAGCCTGCAGTGTGATTGAGTTTGGAGAGAGGACCTTTAAGGAGGTAACTAAGCTAAGTGAGGTCATCTGCGTGGAGCTAATCCAGTAGGATTGGTGTCCTTCTAAGAACGGGAAAAGACGCCAGGGATGAGAACCCACAAGAAAGACAGAGTGAGGGCACGGGCAGAAGAGGCCACCTGCAAGCCAGAGAGGTATCGGGAGAAACCAAACCTGTGGATACGTTGGTAGCCGACTTCTAGCCTTGAATGGTGAGAAATGAATTTCTGTTACTTAAGTCCTCCCGGTGGATGGTATTTTGCAGGCAACTCTAGCACAGTAATACATTACTCAAGGACAGTTGCTGGCTCTCATTTTTGTGTTTGGGAGAGTGATTCTCATGACCCAGACAGACAGGAGAGAGCCACCATCTCTTTATTTTTTTAAAGATTTTAAAAAATATATTTAAGATAAAGAGAGCACAAGCAGCGGGAGAGACAGAGGGAGAGGGAGAAGCAGACTCCCCGCAGAGCAGGGAGCCCAACACAGGGCTTGATCGCAGGACCCTGGAATCTTGATGTGAGCCAAAGGCAGATGCTTAACTGACTGAGCCACCCACGCGTCCCAGAAGTTTCCTTCTCGAAATAGTGCCTGGGAGGCTCAGTCAGTTAAGTGGCAGACTCTTAATTTCAGTTCAGGTCGTGATCTCAGGTGGTGCGATGGAGCCCTGTGACCGGCTCCGGCTCCGCGGGGACTCTGCTTGGGACGGTCTCTCCCCCTCTCCCTCTGCCCCTCCTACCTCTATAAAAGAGAATAGTGCCTGGAACAGGGTACGTGAACTGCAAATGTAGTAGTCATTTTGTGCCTGCCGTTGGTGGTGGTCATGTTGTCACAGTTAGGCTTGTTGCTGAGAGGAGCGGGTTGCTCAGAGCACTATGAGGTATGGCCTAGAAGGTTCAGACACCCTCAGGAGAAAGCCAGAGGAACTACTGGGTTCTCCACATATAAGATTTGGTGTGTTTTTTCCTTCTTTCTTTCTTTCTTTTTCTTTTTTAAGATTTTACTTATTTATTTGACAGAGAGAAGCACAGCAAGAGAGGGAACACAAGCAGGGGGACTGAGAGAGGGAGAAGCAGGCTTCCCACTGAGCAAGGAGCCCGATGTGGGGCTCGATCCCAGGACCTTGGGATCATGACCTGAGCAAAGCCAGACGCTTAATGACTGAGCCACCCAGGCGCTCCACAAAGTTTGTTTTTGAGGTATAGTTGACATATAACATTATGTTAGTTTCAGATGTGCGACATGAAGATTCGACGCTTGTGTATACTGCAAAATGGTCACTGTTATTAAGTCTCTGACCCATCAGCACACAGTTACGGAAAATTTTTTTTATTATGAGAACTTTCAAGATCTACTCTCTTAGCAACTTCAAACATATAATATAGTTCTGTTAACGATATTCATCATGCTATATACTACATCCCCAGGACTTCCTTATTTTGTAACTGGAGGTTTGTATCTTTTCACCCTCTTCACCCATTCCCCTGCCCTCACCACCTCTTGCAATCTATTCTATCTATGAGCTCTTTTTTTGTTGCTGTTTTCCCTTTTTTTATATTCTACATAGAGCTAAGACCATATGGTATTTGTCTTTCTTTCATTTATTTCTTTTAGCATGATGCCCTCATGTTTCACCCATTGTTACAAGTGGCAGGATTTCCATCTTTTTTATGGCTAAATAATATTCTATCATCGCTCTCTCTCTCTCTGTGGACTCTTAGATTGTTTCCATATTTTGGCTATTGTAAATTATGCTGCACTGAACATGGAGGTGCATATATTTTTTTAATTAGTGTTTTGATTTTATTCAGATAAATATCCAGAAGTAAAGTTGCTGAATCATACAGTAGTTCTATTTTTAATTTCCTAGGAAGCCTCCATGCTGTTTTCCATGATCACACCCATTTAAATGCCCGCATACAGGATACAAAGTTTCCCTTTTCTTCACGTCCTCATCAACACTTATTTCTTGTCTCCTGGAGAACAGCCATTCTAATGGGTGTGAGGTGGTATTTCATTGCACTTTTTTAAAAAAGATTTTATTTATTTATTTGACAGAGAGAAATACAGCTAGAGAGGGAACACAAGCAGAGGGACTGAGAGGGGGAAGCAGGCTTCCTGCCGAGCAGGAAGTCCAATGTGGGGCTTGATCCCTGGTCTCCAGGATCATGACCTGAGCTGAAAGTCACCCACCCAACTGAGCCACCCAGGCGTCCCCATTGCGGTTTTTTTAATTGAAGTATAATTAACATAAAAATGTTAGTTTGGAGTGCACAACATCAATTGAACAATTCTTTTTTTTTTTTTTTGAAGATTTTTAAAAAGATTTATTTATTTGAAAGAGAGAGGGAGAAAGCAGGGCGAGAGGCAGAAGCAGATCCCCACTTAGTGTGGAGCCCAACTCGGGGCTCAATCTCACAACCCTGAGATCATGACCTGAGACCAAGAGTCGGATGCTCAACCAACTGAGCCACCCAGGCACCCCTCAAGTCAACAATTCTATGCATACTCAGTGTTTACCATGATAAGCGTAGTCACCATCGGTCACTGTACAGCAGTTTCACAATATTATCGATTGTATTCCTTTTGCTGTACTCGTCATCTCTGTGTCTTATTTGTTTTATAACTGGAAGTTTGTACTTAGTCCCCTTCACCGATTTCACCCTTTCCCCACCCCCCTCCACTCTGGCAACCATCCATCTGTTCTCTCTATGTAAGAGTCTGTTCATTGTGGTTTTGATTTGCATTTTCCTGATGATCAGTGATGTTGAGCAACTTCATGTGTGGTTCCTGGACGCACGGATGTCATCTTTGGGAAAATGTCTATTCAGGTCCTCTGTCCAGTTTTTAACTGATTGTTGTTTTGCTATTGAATTGTATGAATTCTTCATGTATTTCGGATATTAACGCCTTACCAGATGTATGATCTGCAAATATCTTCTCCCATTCAGTAGGTTGTCTTTCCATTTTGTTGGTGGTTTCCTTTGCTGTCCAGAAGGTTTTTAGCTCGCTGTAGTCCCACACAAGATTTTTTTTTTCATCTTGAAATTCCATGGGTGAGATCGAAGATGACTTGTTTGAATTCAAAGTTAGGGTGGATGATAATGAAGATAGTTAAAATGGGAAAAGCACTTAAAAATGAAGGCAAGATGAATATTGTGAACAAGGGTGAGAGGGGAAGCCTTAAAGCCAGTAGTGATGCAGCAAACAGGAAGGAATAAAATCACTTCTGATAAATAACTGGTGAAAGTATACTGCCATATACGTACCATATCACTGCAACAAAATACTTTGTATAAACTTCTCTTTTTCTGAGGCAAAGAAAGGGTCTATTCTCTTTCCTTCCAGTGTAACAAAGCACTCCTGGCCTTCGGAGTCACTGTGTTATGTGGACTCTGTTGTTTGCCTCAGAATCTTGCCATCACTTCGTGTTGTTCTATGAGAAAATTGTGTTTTGCATTCCAACTGGATTTTGGATCACAGCATGTCTATAAATTGGGACAGCTGATCTGCAGTTTTAATAAGAGGCTCTGGTTCCTGCCAACACTCAGACTGATACATCATACCCCATATTAGGAGAAAGTAAACTATCAGATCACAGTTGAGCTGAAATTCATTTTCTGCCTCATAAATGTGTTCTGAAGAAGGAAGACTAACTTCATTCCCCCGTTAAAGTCAGACTTCCATGTGAGTGAATTTCCTCTTTAATTTTTTGTGTATTCCAAAGTCCCTACAACAATCTCTATTTCATTTTTGCAATCAGAAAAACAATATAACAAGGCCTTTTTAAAAAGAGAGGCTCTTTCATGCGGTTCACAAAAATCCTTAAAGTCAAAAAAAAATTCCATTCGGTACCAAGAAGATTTCATTTATCCCTATCTCTCCGGAGCAATGCCACAAGCTTCATTTGTAATGTACCGAGTTTATCTTTGGACGGAACATTGCAGAACAGTGAGGAGGGCAGGTGTCCTTTATCTGCCCTTAACCTCATAAACTTCAGTGTATTCTGCACTGTGTTGTCACCAGCACCTGCGTGATGGGCTGGGGCTAACAAAGAGGCATTCAGGGGCAGAAAACTACGGTTAACAGAACTCTAAAGTCAAAGTCTCGTCTTTGTTGAGTCTACTCAGCTATGCATTTCTTTTTTTTTTTTAATAAAGGTTTTTATTTATTTATTTGACAGAGAGAAACACAGCCAGAGAGGGACCACAAGCAGGGGGTGAGAGAGGGAGAAGCAGGCTTCCTGCCGAGCAGAAGGCAGACGCCCAATGACTGAGCCACCCAGGCACCCCTCAGCTGTGAATTTTTTTCCTCAATGATAGATAATTCACATAGTTCATGAACTATTCCATAAAAATATGAAACACTTTACAGTGAAAAGTTTTGGGTTCTTCTTCTGTGCAGTTTTGATCTCTGAGACTTCATAGGTCAGTAATTACTTTTATCAATTTCAGAATTGTATTCTGTATCCTTTCAGAACTACTTTTTAAAAAGATTTTATTTTTATTTATTTGACAGAGAGAAACACATCTAGAGAAGGAATACAAGCAGGGGGAGTGAGAGAGGGAGAAGCAGGCTTCCCACCAAGCAGGAAGCCCGATGTGGGGTCGATCCCGGGTCTCCAGGATCATGACCTGAGCCGAAGGCAGTCGCTTAACCAACTGAGCCACCCAGGCGCCCCCAGAACTACTTTAAAAAAAAAACAACAGAGATTTTATTTATTTATTTGACAGAGAGAAAGATAGTGAGAGAGAGAACACAAGCAGGGAGAGTGGGAGAGGGAGAAACAGGCTTCTTGCTGAGCAGGGAGCCAGATGTGGGGCTCAATCACAGGATCCCGGGATCATGACCTGAGCTGAAGGCAGATGCTTAACCCACTAAGCCACCCAGGTGCCCAATTTTTGACTGTTAAATATATTTTGTTTTCCGGGGGGAGAAAAAGCAATTTGATCATTATGTATATTGACCTTTTGCATATTGCTGGAATCTGTAAATATTTTGTGTAGGATTTTATATCTAATGTTCACGAGGGAGATTAGCCTGGAATTATCCTTTCTCATACTATCTTGTTAAATGTTAATATCAGATTTATACCAGGCTTATAAAATGAGGTGGGAAGTGACCTCTCCCCCAGCATAAATAATTTATTGCAAACATTATAGTGTCACTCTAGTGGGCTTGGGAGTTCACTCAGGAGTATTCTGCATGGGGGGCCAGGAGGTAGGGAGTGTAATGAAAATGTAGGGTGCAAAGACAGATGCTGAGGAGGTGACTTCAGGCCGTAGCCTTGCTCAGCTAAGCAACCGTGGGCAGGCGGGCAGGAAAAACACCAGACCAGGTCAGGAACCTCAGTTCTCCCTTAGCCAGCCCACTCAAGGTTTCTGGCCCTTCTCCCTGCTTCCTCATTCATGGTCTCTTTGGGAAGAGGGAGGTGTGCGGAGGCAAGAAACTCTAGAGGAGCCTGGGGGGCTCAGGCAATTGAGCGTCTGACTCCTGAATTCGGCTTGGGTCATGATCTCGGGGTTGTGGGATTGAGACCCGCATCGGGCTCCCTGCTTCATAGGGAATCTGCTTCTCCCTCTGCCCCTCCACCTTCCCCTGCTTGTGTGTGTGCACTTCTCCTAGGCTTTCAATGTCCCCCCTGTTCTGATGGAGATTGCCACTTCTGCCCCTCTGGAGGCCCATGAACACTGTCTTGTCTGTCAGGGTTTAGAAATACTCTTCTGGTTATTTGTCTTTTTAAAACAAGATTTTATTTATTTATTGACCGAGAGAGAGAAAGCAAAAGAGCGCAAGCAGGAGGAGAGGCAGAGGCAGAGGGAAAAAAGCAGACTCCCCACTGAGTGGGGAGCCTGACACGGGCTCGATCCCAGGACCCTGAAATCATGACCTGAGGTCAAAGCAGACACTTAACCGACTGAGCTACACAGGTGCCCAATGCTCCTCTGTGTTTCCAGTGGTCCCATCTTCCTCGAGCACGGCAAGAGGGCTTGCCTGCCAGCATCAGGCTGTCGGGACCTGGAAGGGGCGCCCCCAGGATGTGCCCTCCCACACGCCCTGGCTGGTGGGGCTTGCTCTGAAGAGTGGGGTCCTGGAGACCTCCAGATCCGGCGCCAGCAGTGCCTGCAGGGGCCCCACCGAGGCTCTCACTGCCACATACCCGCACAGGGACTTACAGGACAAGAAGTTGAGGAACTTCACGGGTAGTCAGTCCTTATCTGTGGGACTGCCTCCACCCACACTCCCGCACAGCCTCCTAACCTTACACTTCTGCCTCCGGGAGGTATTTCCTCCATCTTCATGTCTGGGACAGATTATGTCAGCCTGGAGGAGGAGGGAAAGGGAAAAAGAAGAACACATTCAGTACGATTCCATGTATCAAAATTTCAAAAACAGTCAAAAATAAGCTCTCCCGTCTAATAATGCGTACAGAGGGGAGAACGCTGTGAGGAAGCTAGAAAATGTGCATGACAAGGGTCAGAAGGGCGGCTTGAAGGGAGCAAGGATTTACACGCCTCCCTGGGGTGGACAACAGAAACTTCTGCAGTGTTGTTCTGTGTTATCCACCTGGGGGGGGGGGGGTGTTGCAAAACTTCACAGTAAAGTTCTTTAAACCTGGGGTTATAATTCTGTGTTAAACCATAGTCTTTAAATGATGATCTACGGGCCAAATCCAGCCCACTGCCTTTTTTACAATAAAATTAATCACAACCATTTTAATTATGGGCTTTAGTACTACAAACATTCTACAGAAGTTCTGACAGAGAGTGGATGTCCTGCAAAGCCAGAAATATTTGCTGTCTGGCCCAGAAGAATTCATAAAGCATGTGCATAGTTTCTAGCGGAGGCTGTTTTATTTTTTTAAGTTTATTTATTTTTAAAGATTTTATTTCTTTTTTTTTTTTTAAGATTTTATTTATTTGACAGAGAGAAACACAGCCAGAGAGGGAACACAAGCAGGGGGAGTGAGAGAGGGAGAAGCAGGCTTCCTGCCCAGCAGGGAGCCTGATGTGGGACTCGATCCCGGGTCTCCAGGATCATGACCTGAGCGGAAGGCAGTCGCCCAACCAACTGAGCCACCCAGGTGCCCCTAAAGATTTTATTTCTTTGAGACAGAGAGAGAATGAGCAGAGGGAGGAGCAGAGGGAGAAGCAGGCTCCCCACTGAGTAGGGAGCCTGAGCTGGGGCTCGATCCCAGGACTCTGAGGTCATGACTGGAGCCGAAGGCAGCTGCCTAACCACCTGAGCCACCACCCATCGCAGGGGGAGGTTGTTTTAAACCTTACATATAAATTGTAAGCACTCTTCTGTATGGATGGAATATTTCATATTTTTTAAAGCAGAAAAAGAGATGGAAAATAAGTGGGATTACTTCGTAACATGGTTAAAATTTATTCATCAGTTTATATACTTTGTTTTGAAGACCCACTCTGAGAATCTGATTCAAAGATTATTGGTGTCATTAACTAAAACTCATTTATGCTAGTTCATGTGAAGCATGTGAAGGAGCTTTATTGTAAACAAACAGGATCCCAAGAAACCCAGTTGAACTTCAGGATTGGGAATAGCAGCTGCAGGCAGTTTCCCTCTGTCTCCCCCCCCACTCGTCACCACCACCTCCTGGCCTTCCCATCTTTGTGGCTGTCCCCAAGTGGTGATTTAACCCCACGTCTTCTTGGTCTTCTAGCTGGCCCTTCATAGCTCAGCCTCTATGTCCAGATCCCGAAGAGTCAATCTTCCTGCCCCAACTCCAAATTCCTGGGCACGTGGAATGTCTTCCAATTGAGGTTACTTTTTCCCAGGTCCAATTCATAGGCGTCCAGTTTGTAGTGACGGGCAGGTAGGTCTGGCCTGTGGGAACAGAAGGGTTTCTAAGAAGGGATTGTGGATTGGGGGCCAATGGTTTCACACATCTAACAAAATAAGAAAGGAACGGGATGGGCATTGTACAGGGGACAATAAACTGTAGGGGGTAAGTGATAGACGTTAGAAGATATTATAGGATCCCTTTGAAGTGTGTACAGTGATCAATATGCACCCAGTATTGAAAGTACTTATAAATACTTTTCAGTCCTTGAAATAGGAGGCTAAATTTAGGGGCAGGATGGAAGAGAACAGTGAGATGTTAGTGGAAAACAACAACAACAATAACCAAAAAACCCACCCCAAAACAACAAAGAACAGCAGAGAAGGAAAGGCAAAAGCTAACAATGCCATTGAAGAAAAGCCTTTGAATAGGACAGATATGCAAATGAACACAGGGGAATATACACACTGAAATAATTCTTATATCAAAATAATAGTCCTAGGTGTGTGTGTTTATGATTAACATCCTAGAAAGCAGACTTACTGAACTCTTACCGCAGTACGTGCCCTGGGCCCTTTACACAAGCAAAGTAGATATCAGCTGCTCTACCTCGTGCTTACAAGTGCAAAGGAAATTAGCTGGAACTCGAGCCGGTGTGGTACAATTTTCCCAACCTCCCCTAGTAGAGATGGCAGCAGGGTGGTAAGTGGTTCCTTTGATGGCTCTACCAGGACGCCCCAAGGAAGAACAGAAATAAACTTAGAGTAAATTGGGAGTCAGAATATATTCTGGAGGCAATGGACTAGGTTTCCATTAACCTCCATTAGATATCTGTGGCAGTGGACATCACTTTTTTTAAATACAGGATACATACCCTGAAGTGGAATGCCTCCTTAAAATGTTTGTTTCTAAAGGCTTTGGACATATGCATTACCCCATTGCCCCCCAAACCTGTAGCAAGTCATACCATCCCTGGCAATGCAGAGGGCTCCTGGCTTCTCAGCATCCTTGCTGGTGCAGGAGACAGATTTCTGTAAGCCTGCAAGTAGAAAATACTACCTTGTTGTTTTATTTGTGCTGAATTACTTTAGAGGACAGATCTAGGTAGACAGGTAGATGAAGGTCTAAGCTTTAAAAGGTGAAAAATTTCTACAACCGGGAGCAGTCAAAAGAATATGCCTCAGAGTCCCCCTACATCCCAAAAAAGCTGGAAAGGAGAGTTTCAACAGGGCTGTGAGCATTGCTGGAATAATAATGTTCACGGATCATTTATTCGGGTAAGTAGCTTCTCATGTTTATATTTTAGGAAAGGAAGAAAGCATATTTTTAATTGGACTAATATGAGTCCTAAATAAGATAATACATGCAAAAAAGTGTAAAAGTCACATGATTTAATTAATTAATTAATTTTTAATTTTTAAAAAAGATTTTATTTATTTGACAGAGAGAAACACAGCAAGAGAGGGAACACAAGCAGGGGGAGTGAGAGAGGGAGAAGCAGGCTTCCCGCCTAGCAGGGAGCCTAATGCGGGACTCAATCATGGGACTCTAGGATCATGACCTGAGCTGAAGGCAGTCGCTTAATGTCTGAGCCACCCAGGCGCCCCTTATTTTTAATTTTTAAGTAATCACACCCAACGTAGGGCTTGAACTTACAACCCCAAGATCACGAGTTGCATGCTCCACTGACTGAACCAGTCAGGCGCCCAAAGTCATATCTTTAAAAGACACACTTCAGGTATATCCTGTATTAGCCAATATGGAAAGTATAATAAAGTCAGGTTCAGGAAATGATAGTTATGAAAAATACTCATAACCCTCCAACCACCCCCCAAGGCCAAGTAAGTTTATTACTGCAGAATCTCTACGTGTTCTAACAGGATCCATCATGAGATGTTCACAAAAGTAACCACATTCATTCAAACCAGTTGGCCCACTTACCAAGCATCTCTCATTTCTATACAGTGCTAGCAAACATCTAGAAAGTCCTAGAATAGTCCATAACTGTCATACCAAAAATGCTGTTTAACCCTATGTTTAGTGGAACAGAACAGGGCACTGAATGGCAGGATAGATTGATAAGTAGATACACTTACCAAAGCAAATTAGCATTAGGTGTAAAATAAGAGTTCTATAAAGTATATATCCTGGGTAATTCACAATTAAAAAATTGTTTCTTACTGAAGCGCAGTTTGTATTTTATTTATTTTTTCTTTTTAAAAAAATATTTTATTTATTTGAGCGGGGGGGGTGGGGAGAAAGAGAGAGAGGGAGAAAGAGAGAGAGAGCGAAAGAGAGAGCGGGCGCACCTGCTGGCACAAGTTGGGGGAGGGGCAGGGGGGCGGGACAAGCAGACTCCCCACTGAACATGGAGACCCAATGCGTGGCTGGATTCCAGGATCGTGGGGTCATGACCTGAGCCAAAGTCAGATGCTTAACCGACTCAGCCACCCAGGTGCCCCCCAAATGTGGATTTTATTTTCATTTTTATTTTTTTAAGATTCCATTTATTTATTTGACAGAGAGAGATCACAAGCAGGCAGAGAGAGAGGAGGAAGCAGGCTCCCCGCTGAGCAGAGAGCCCCATGCGGGCCTCAATCCCAGGACCCGAGATCATGACCTGAGCTGAAGGCAGAGGCTTTAACCCACTGAGCCACCCAAGCGCCCATGGTTTTTAAAAATGTTTTATTTTGAAATGATAGATTCACAAGAGGTTGCAGGAAAAAAAAATCACCCAGGGAAGTTCAGCGAGCTTTGTCTTGTCTCTTCCAGCTGTAACATCTACAACATCATAACACAACCAGGAAACTGACTGCTCACATGATCCATGGAGCTTAGTCACATGTCAACAATTTCATGAGCACTCCTGTGTGTGTGTGTGTGTGTGTGTGTGTGTGTGTGTGTGTGTGTGCCGTTTTATCACGGGTGTAGCTTCATATAACCACCAATACAATTAAGATACAGACCTGTTCCGTCACCACACGGCTGCCTCATGTTTCCCTTTTATAGTCTCCCACCCTTAACCACTGGCAATCACTAGTCTGTTCTTTTCTATGATTTTGTTATTTCTAGAATGTTCTATAAGTGATATCATACAATATAGAACCTTTGGTTTTTTTCATTCAGACTGATTCCCTAGATCCAAATGCCTGTTTGTATCATTAGTTCATTCCTCATTATTGCAGAGCAGTGTTCCATGACATGGGTGCATGGCAGTTTGCTCAACCATTCACCCATCAAAGAATATCTGGACTGTTTCCAGTTTGAGACTATTGTGAATAAAGCCACTACAAACACTTCTGTATAGGTTTTGCATAAACGTATTTCTTGGGATCAACGCCAAAGAGCGCAATTGCTGGACATACGGGACGTGTATGTTTAGTTCTTTAAGCAACTGCCCAATTATTTTCCAGAGTGACTGTACTATTTTACATTTCTATCCAGTGATTCTATATTCTTGCCAGAATTTTGTGTCATCGGCATTTTTTATTTTAGTGATTCTGATTAAGTTTGTCACAATATCTTATTGTGGTTTGAATTTGCATTTCTCTAATAGCTAATAACGTTGAACATCTTTTTGTGTGCTTTGTATATGCAATGTCTGTTTATTTCCTAGTTGGATTGTTTGGGTTTTTTAAAAAATTCATCATCTGCATATGCTTTCCAGTAAAATGTCTGTTTATTTTCAATTGGATTGTTTGGATTTTTGGAGAACTTCTTATATATTCTAGATATAAGCCCTTTGTTAGATATGTGGTTTGCAAGCATCTTTTCCCAATCCATAACTTGCCTTCGTCTAGTCTTAGATTTCATAAATTTTCTATTTTTTCCTAATAGCTTTTAGATTTACATTGTATATTGAAGTTCAAACTCTCTAGCTCCATATACCAAGCCCACCACTGCCCAGCCCGCCACCTCTCCAGCCACACACCCTCCATCCCTGTTACTGAAACGTTGCCATCTGTGAAATAGATGAAGGGGAAGGTGTGCTGAGCGTTTCTGGCTCATGAGGCAGATAATTGACTATTTGCTTAAAGATCTAAAAGTACCTTGAGACAGATAGCCATTATTTCAAAGTTCTACACATGAGAGGCTGCCCGGGGTTCTCTGATAGAATTACTGGTTTTGAATTTGCCTCTTGCAATGGGAAGTAAGAACACTCATAGTTGGAGATCTTGCCAAATAAGAGAATGATAGAGGGTAGGGCACACACCTCCCCTATAATCAATCCAAAGAAACCAAATTTCAACTCCAAAAGGAAAGTATGAGTGTCTCTGCCCAGGTGGCTCAGGAACCCCATCTCTTTTGAAAACACTGGAATTATGAGAGAACAGCAGGACTGATGTTCTTGCCAAAAGTTACATCCAAAATTAGCACAAAAAATTAATATGACTTGCACATAGGCAAAGAGAAAGTTCTTATTTTTGACTAAAATGTTCTTGAGAATGAAAGACCTGGCAGACTCCAGAAGATGGTCCTCTGACAGTTTAGCAGTTGGAAGAAGACGTCCCCTCTTGCCCTCCTACCTCAGCACGTATTCAGAGTTGGGCCCAGAAACCCCACATAGCAACAGGCTTGAGCCCAGGTGCAACACAGCTGCCCCAGGCTGCGGAGGCTGGGGGACCTTCCCCAGAGACAAGGGTCAACCTTCCCCCTCCTAGGTAGGGGGAGGGTCTTGGGTCTCCCTGTGGGCTGCCAGGGAGTCAAGTGACAAAAACAGACAAGTGGAGATTTCTAAAAGAATTTCATTGTGAGACACCTTTGTATAACCTTCTTTTTTTTTTTTTTTTTTTAAAGATTTTATTTATTTGACAGAGAGAAACACAGCCAGAGAGGGAACACAAGCAGGGGGAGTGAGAGAGGGAGAAGCAGGCTTCCCACCGAGCAGGCAGACCAATGTGGGGCTTGATCCCTGGTCTCCGGGATCATGACCTGAGCCGAAGGCAGTCGCTTAACCAACTGAGCCACCCAGGCAGCCCCTGTATAACCTTCTTGAGAGTGAAGGTCTAAAACAGGTGGAATTATAAAAGCAATCACCTTCATTCATTCATACTGGCATTTGCTGATTCATTTATTTATTCAGCAGGTGGGTGCTGTGTACCTCCTTGCTCCATTGCTGTTCTGGGCGCTGGGTTTACAGCAATGAGCAGGGTAGACAAGGCCCCAGGCCATGAATGGCTATCTAGAGCAGGGCCGACTGGTAGAAATATAATGTGAGCCAGAAATGTAATTTTAAGTTTCTTAGTAGCTATATTTTTAAAAGTATAAGAAACAGGAGAAAATGATTATAATTATCTATTTTATTTAACTCACAATATATCCAAGAGTTTATCAATATAAAGATTACATGCTTTTTTTATACTAAGTCTTCAATATCTGGCATCTACTTTACTATTTTATAGTCACATCATATCTCCGTTAAGACAAGGTTTTGTTGTTTTTTTTTTAATATTTTTATTTATCTGACAGAGAGAAACACAGCCAGAGAGGAAACACAAGCAGCGGGAGGGAGAGAGGGAGAAGCAAGCTTCCCGCCAAGAAGGCAGCCCAATGCGGAGCTCGATCGCGGGGCTCGATCCCGGAACTCCGGGATCATGACCTGAGCTGAAGACAGAGGCTTAGCCACTGAGCCACTCAGGTGCCCCAGACAAGGCAAGTTTTAAGTGCTCGGTAACCATACATGGTTTGTGGCTACTGTTTGGGACAGTGCAGATCTAGAAAAAACAGTTCCAGATGTCACAATTGACACTGTGTACAAAGAAATTTATTTTACTTCTAAAGATTTTATTTATTTGTGAGAGAGAGAGAGAGAGAGAGCAAGCGAACATAAGCACAAGCAAGGGAAGTAGCAAGCAGAGGGAGAAGCAGGTTTCCTGCCGATCAGGGAGCCCAATAGCCTGATGCAGGGCTTGATCCCAGGACCCCAGGATCATGACCTGAGCCCAGGGCAGACACTTAACTGACTGAGCTGCCCAAGGGTCCCGAAACTTATTTTATTTTTAAAGGACTTGTTTAGGGGCACCTGCTGAGGCAGAGGCTTTGACCCACTGAGCCACCCAGGCGCCCCATGAATAAAATCTTTTAAAGAAATTTAAAAAATTAAAAGACATGTTTATGTGCATATCCACAGGAGAATACATTATAGTATATATTCATACATATGCTAAATATCAGTGGAAGTTAATGAACTAGAGTTTCACTTACCAAGCTGATGGATTCTCAATGTTGAATAGAAAGAACCATTGCACTTGGGTGGCTCAGTCTTTAAGTGGCTGCCTTCAGCACAGGTCATGATCCCAGGGTCCTAGGATGGAGCCCTGTGTCAGGCTCCCTTCTCCCTCTCCTGCTACCCCCCCCCCGCTTATGTGCTCTCTCTCTTTCTGTGTGTCAAATAAATAAGTAAATAAATACAATCTTTAAAAAATGTCTTAAATGTTTCATGGCAAATTTCTTAGGAATGTGGAAAAACACATTATTGTTGCTATTATTATTATTATTATTATTTCATTTGAAAGAGAGAGCACAAGTGGGGAGGAGGGACAGAAAGAGAGAGAAGCAGACTCTTGGATGAGCAGGGAGCCCCATGCAGGGCTCGATCCCAGGACCCTAAGATCATGAGCTGAGTCAAAAGGCAGACATTTCACACACTAAGCCACCCAGGCACCCCAAAACATCATATTTTAATACTACTATTACTATTGTTATTTTGATAATGGCTTATAAAGCTAATTGAACCTAAGGACTCTCTTTCAGGAGGAAAACTGCAAGAAATGAAAGAAGGGCAGAGCTAGGATGCTTGTACATAAAAAAGTCAAATCTGTATCGCCTCAAAGTGTTTAAGAGTCAGACATGAAGCTGTGGCTCTTTCTACCCATCAGCTAAGAAAGGACTGACACTTTGTAGAATCCTTCAGTTAGAGAGCTTCAACTAGAGAAGGTAGGAAAGCCGTGTCTGCCACTTCCCCACTCCAGATGGCAGTCCTCGAGAAGACAGGCTGCAGACTGTGCCCTGAAAGGCGGGTCTGAAAACCATCTTGTCAAAAACCACATCTGATTACTCATCCCTCACTGTTGCTTGTCAGTGCCTCATGGAATGCAAACTCCAACCAGATAAGCTCTTGGTCATTCACCTGCCACTCAACCCGGAAGTGAAATTGAGGGATCACATGTAGATAAGCCTGCTCTAAACACAAGGGTTATCTGCTTTCTAAGATGGCCAACCTCCAGATTTAGGGAGTTCATCCTGAGATGAGAATTCAGTAATAACCATAGCCCTTGAGCCCATTGAAACACTGGCCATGTGTCTATCCTTCCGTAGAGACCAAAGGACAAGATTGCCAAAGTCTAACCCAAGAGTAGAGGTCACTGACACGAGTTGGCTATCAGGATGTGGATCTGAATCTTGACCAACTTGCAACAGAAGACATGAAAGCAAAGGCATTTGTCACTTGAGGGATTTTATTTCTCTGTATGAATTATAGTCACTTGTCATATTCTTCCACATGTTCAAAATCGCTTTTGAACCAACCTAGGAAGTGAGTACAATTTGACTTTTGTTCCTCCATCATTCCCTCCCCTCCCTTCATCTTTTTTTTTTTCTTTTGATGGTGAAATTAATTAGGATACCAGGTCCATGGCTATAATAGAGAAGGCTTTAAGAAATACTGGCCTTTAAAAAAAAAAAAAAGGGGGGGGCGCCTGGGTGGCTCAGTTGGTTAAACGACTGCCTCAGCTCAGGTCATGATCCTGGAGACCCAGGATCGAGCCCCGCATCAGGCTTTCTGCTCCGCGGGAAGCCTGCTTCTCCCCTCTCAGTCCCTCTGCTTGTGTTCCCTCTCTGGCTGTGTTTCTCTCTGTCAAATAAATAAGTAAAATCTTTAAAAAAAAAAAAAAAGAAATACTGGCTATCTCACCGGTAAGATAGGTGTTTATTTCTCCGATGCATAGAGGCCCAAGCTAGCATGGCAATCCTAGCCATACCAGGAATCCCTTTCTTACTGAAATTACTCTGTAGTTTTCAACATGTGGTTGTTAATCTTCTCATGATCCAACCTCTGCTCCTGACCTCACTGACTCATCTGTACTTCATTTTGCAGAAAGAAATAAAGAGCAGGGCACTTTCCCAGAAAGTCGTGTCTATCTGTAGCTAGAATAAGGGCCCCCAAGGATACGCTCCACTCCCCAGCACCTGTGAAATAGCAAAAGGGACTTTGCAGACGTGGTTAAGTTAAGGATCTTGGTGTGGGAGTACGATTTCTTTAATTGGATTTACTGCTGGTGAGATAAGCTCACTGGACTATTTTTGTCAAGGGAAGACACACTTTTTCCCAAAGCGGCAGCAGTAGGAAACCATACGATGAAAATTGAAGTTATTTCAAAGAAAGGGGGACTGAAATTGTAATAGTAATTTGGCTCAGATATGTTTGTTGGTATATTGATTTTGATTCCGTAGGCATCATTGATGGCAAAACGTGGAAACGATGATGCATTATTTGTAGAAATGGATAGTCTGATGAAACAATGGAACCACCGAAACTTAAGCAATACTTAATGCAAAACAAGAAGAGTTCAAAACCAAATGATTCTTTTAGGGAAAGGATATAGATTAAAAGGCTGATAGAAGTAGCTCTTCGGTACTCACTTATAGACATTGGTACTTTGCAGGTGTCTTATGAAGCAGCACTTTGGTTTACTCAGTTTAAAAAAAAAAAAATTGCTGCAGCACCTGGTGGCTTAGTCCATGGAGCATCCAACTCCTGATTTGGGGTCATGAATTTGTGTGTGGAGACTACTTTTTTAAAAAATATATTTATTTATTTGAGAAAGAGAGAAAGAGAGCGAGTGAATGAGTGGGGGGAGGGGCAGAGGGCGAGACCTAGATGCCATCCCAGGACCTGGGACTAAGACCTGAGCCAAAGGCAGATGTTTCGATGACTTAGCCACCCAGTGGGGAGTCTGCTTCTCCCTCCACCTTTTGATCTCTCTCTCTCTCTCTCTCTCTCTCTCTCTCTCTCTCAAATAAATAAAATAAAATAAAATTTCAAAAAATACAGATTGCTGAGATACTAGAAAAAGATTGAATTGAAGAGGTTTTCTTGGAAGTAGGTAAATCTGTGGATTTACCATTTATAAGAACCATTTATCTAGCATAGCATAGCTCAGTGTTGTCAGAAACTGACTAATGCTATAGACCACCAACTGACCCAGGAAAGCTGGTGTTTTCACTGCAGCCTGATAAAGGAACAGAAATTGCTAGTCATAGTGTTTCAAGTATCGTCTGAACACAATGGCATTATAAAGGAACAATTATTTCTTTCAGCTTCATTGGCAGCAGACACAATTAGCTCTGAACTATATAAAACTCTGAGGGATTATATTGGCAATTAAATGTAGCTTGGAGTTTCAGATTTATGTAAGGATGAGTTATGATGGTTTAGCTGAAATGACAAAAACACTTCTGGCGTAGTTATGCAGATTAAGGGCCTTATCCCAGAATGTAAATCGACATACTGCTTCCTTCATCAAAAAGTCTTTCCACAAAAAAAACCCTAAAAAATGCATGCTTAGTGTCATAGTGAAAATTATGAATTAAATAAGAACTAGTGTGTTAAAAGTGAGATTATTCTTTTTATTAATAACATGAAAGCTTATTGTATACAATTATTATTGCATGGTGCAGCGCACTATTTTTCAAGAAGAGGAGTTATGTCACAAATGTTTGAACAGGGGCGCCTGGGTGGCTCAGTGGTTGGGCCTCTGCCTTCGGCTCAGGTCATGATCCCGGAGACCCGGGATCGAGCCCCACATCGGGCTGCCTGCTTGGCGGGAAGCCCGCTTCTCCCTCTCTCACTCCTGCTTGTGAAGGTAGGTTTGGGTGGCTCAGTTGGTCGTGTCTGCCTTTGGCTCAGGTTGTGAGCCCGGGGTCCTGGGATGGAGCCCCATGTTGAGCTCCCTGCTGAGTGGGGAGTCTCCCTCTCCCTCTGCCTACTGCTCCCCGTTTGTACATGCTCTCTCTCTCTCTCTCTCTCTCATTCTCTCTCTGACAAATAAATAAATAAATAAAATCTTTAAAAATTAATAATCAAATAAAAGTGTTTGAACTAAGAAACAAACCTTATGCCTGTGCAAGACGAGAAACCAGATCAGGGCCAAAGTTTTAAAGAATGATTTAGGGATACCTGGGTAGCTCTGGCAGTTAAGCATCTGACCTCAGATCAGGTCATAGTCACAGGGTTCTGGGATCCAGCCCAGAGGTGGGCTCCCTACTCATTGGGAAGTCTGCTTGTCCCTCTGCCCCCGCGTGACTCATACTCTTTCTCTCTCTCAAATAAATAAATAAAATCTTTTAAAAAGAGAAATATTTACATCCAAGTGATTTAAACTTTTTAGAAAAATTCTGTCACAAAAGGGGTAAGTTTCAGTTTCATCTAGAAAACTGAGCAATATAAAAATTTTTCATGCCCCACTGGTAAGTTCAATTACACAAGCAGTCACAAGGAGTCTCTGTCGTTTGAATTTAGATTATGAAAAAAAAAAACAAAATAAAACAAGATGATGAGACTTTTCAAACCAAACTTGAGAGTATTCCATTCAGAAACAATGTCCCAGTGCTGAATGAGAAAATCTAGAAACGCTAAAGTGCCAAGTCTCTGGGCCGGATGGGTAGATCCCAGCTGTGGCCACAATTTGAATTTTGGTAGCAAATTAGAATTCCCTGGTGAGCACTTGCAAATCCTGGGGCCTGGCCATATTCAACAATGAAATCAAGATGTTGAAGCTTCCTAGGTGATTCCAATGCACAGTCAAGCTTGAGTGCCCCTGGTCTACAGCAGCGCTTCTCAAAAACTCACAGACCCTGTTAAGTGCAAATTGTACTTCCATAGGTCTGGGGTGAGCCTGAGCTCCCGGCGGATGGAGAGCTTGCCAGTCCAGGGAGTCTCACTTTGAGAAATAAGGTTCAAGGCGGTAGGGGGCATGCAACATGAAAGTGCAACTCATGAACAAGTAGAAGAACCACAGGCAAGACTTTTAAAAAATGCTCAGACACATTGTTTTTTCGTTGCGGTAAAATATATAGAATATGACATTTATCATTTTTATCATTTTAAGTGTACAGTTAAGTGGCATCACATACATTCACATTGTTTTTGCAACTATCACACCACCCACCCCAGGACTTCCTCATCTTCCTCAATTTAAAATCATTCAACACTGACCTCCCATTACCCTTCTTCCCCTGAAACTCTGGCAACAACTATTCTACTTTCTCTTCCTATGACTTTGACAACTCTGGGAGCCTCTATAAGTGGAATCATGTAATAATTTTCCTTTTGGTATTTTTTTTTTTTAAGTAAACCTTACCCCCCAACTTGAACTCACGACCCCAGGATGAAGAGTCGAATGCTCTACCGACTGAGCCAGCCAGATGCCCTGATAATTGTTCTTTTGTGAACAGCATAATGGACTGAGCACAATACCCTTAAGTTTTATCCGCACTGTAGCATGTGTCAGAATTTCCTTCCTTTTTAAGGCTGAATAATATTCAGTCCTCTGTATAGACACATTATTTTTTAATGTTGAAAACAACAGTTTTGATGGCCGAAGAATATACCCAGAATGTTCCTCAGAGCAAAAGGAATCAGTCCTTTGTAATAGGAAGATGGCCTAATGCCCGGGACGCAGACTGATCACCCTCTTCCCATTTAACATTAATTGGGAAATTCCTGGTTTGGAAGAACTATTAATGACCTGACTATGTCATCAAGAAGTCAGCCACTCGCATTTTGATGACAAAGCTTGCCGCTGCTGGACCAGGTCCAGGAGGGTGTGGTCACAGGCGAAACTTGGTTCACGTGCTCTGAGGTCATGCCAAAACAGCGGAGAACCTTTACAGGAAAATGCCTCAGTGACAACCATGCACAGGCGGGTGACCTCTGGGGCTGGCTCTGGTAACCAGTTTTTCCTGGTGGAGGCAATGCCTCCCTAAAAAAAGAAAAAAAAAAAACTCTAAAGGAAATGCACAGTGAATTTTTTGCAAGACTAAAATGAAAAAGGTTGACACCCAAAAATAAAACAATGTAAGAAAATTCCAAAGGAAATACTCGATCTCCATTTAGAAATGTGAGAACAGACTTCCAGCAAGCCAATAAGAAGGAAACTGACAAATATGGGGGGAGGTTCATTTTATGAGTCTCAAGTATCAGGAAGCTTATCCTCTGATGGCTGTGAGCCTATCTCGCTGGGGTCTCTGCAACCTTTGGTTTATCCCTGTTGCTCTCTTTCTGTGTTTAACTGACATTTGTCAATAGAGGCTTATTTAATAATTTTCAAATGGGAGGAATTTGTCTTTTTGATTCCAGAAACAACCTGGTATTAGTGGAAAGATCTTACAACTGAGAATAACATGGGTCCAGGAGAGAATCCTCCTCTGTCACTCACCAGATTGGGGCAGGTTATTTATTTTTACTGTCTCAGCTTCATGGATCTTATTGGTACAATGAAACTGATAAGAACTTCCACATAGGGTCAGTGTAAGGATACCTGAGATAGCATTGGTAGAAGCATCTGGCTATAGGAAGCACTCTACAAATATGGGCACTTACAACTTTTCTGTGTTTATGATGCATGTCCTGTTGGGTCTCAGGGACTCAAGGGTGAGCAAAACTAGACCTACCCTCGAAGAGGTTAAGGTCTAGAAGGGAGGCAGGTCTTCATAGTACAATTGCAAGGTCCAGTCAAACCTAGGTTTAAGCTCTGTGGCAAAGGAAAGATACAGAAGGCGATCAGATGAATTATGAGGATGTGGACGTGACTCTGGGGAAGGATTTCTCTTGGAGGAGGCAACTGGCTGGGATCTGAAGGACAGGCAGGCCTTAGGCAGAAGACTGTTGTAAGGTGAGGCCTCCAGATGGGCAAAGGAAGTAAGAGAGTGAGGGAAGACAAGAGAGCTGGAGACAAAGGGAGAAGTCGGGATGGCAATGGGTAGGCCCAGCTGGGGGTGGCAGGATGGTACTTGGTCCCACCCAGGAGTTCTGTCTCTATTCTGAGAGCAGGGGAAGCCATGTAAGGGGAAGAGGTCACTGTTGAAGGCTAACATTTCACTCTGGGAAAGTTCTCTGACCTAGCAGGCAGCTAGATGGTGGGAAACTGGGATGATGGTGATCCAGATGGCAACATGGAGATGAACTGGAAAACTTCTGAGGACATAAAACTCTAGGCATCACATGACATTTGCTCTAAACATGTTTGTAGAACAAATCAATGAATCAGTGGCATTTTTTGTATAGGACTGATGACTGGCCCCATGATACACATGTCTCATTTGGCTATAAAAAAGAGTGAAACACAGATGAATCTTGAAAATATTAGGGGAAGTGCAGAAGTCAGTCACAAAAGACCACAGATTGTGCTTCCATTTATAGGAAATGTGTGAAATATTAACAAGAGCAAAAACTGGGGTGCCTTGGTGGCGCCTGGGTGGCTCAGTTGGTTGGGCGACTGCCTTCGGCTCAGGTCATGATTCCAGAGACCCAGGATCGAGTCCCACATCGGGCTCCCTGCTTGGCAGGAGGCCTGCTTCTCCCTCTCTCACTCCCCCTGCTTGTGTTCCCTCTCTGGCTGTGTTTCTCTCTGTCAAATAAATAAAATCTTTAAAAAAAAAAAAAAAACAAAACTGGGGTTCCTGGCTGGCTCAATCGGTAGAGCACGTGACTCTTTTTTTTTTTTTTCCTGGTTGCCTTTATTTCCAGCCACAATGAGTCCTTAAAAAAAAAAAAAAGGAATAGCAAAAACTATAGAGGAAATTAGTCAGTGGCTACCGGGGGCTGATAGAAATGTAGAAATGGGGAGATTGAGGGCTTATCACTAAAGGTTCAGAGTTTCTTTTTGAGGTGATGAAATGTTCTAAAATCGTGGAGGGGGTTGAACAACTCTGAGTATGCTAAAACCCATGAAACCATATGCTTTAAATGAGTAAATAATATGCTTTGTAAATTACATCTCGATAAAGCTGTTACACGCATACAGATATATAGACATTCACATATACATATACATGGGAGCCAGAGGGGGGAGAAGAAGGCCCCCAGGCATGAACACTGCTGCCCTCGCCAGAATAGCCCAATGGGCATGAACTCCGTGGTGCTAAGGTTGGCACTTCCTGACTCCTGTCCTCAGGGGAGAACACCCTTGCCCTGGCTTCTGGCTCCTTCCAGAGCAAATGAAATGGTACTGCCTACAGGGCTCAAGGGGAGGAAGAGGGAGGGCATTTCATTTTCAGAGCCACCGCATTGCCAGTTTGCTCTATAGATCTGGAGTGAGGAACAGTCACAAGACAGCAGTTGCCACTGAATAATGACTCAAGGGAGAGCAGAAACTCCTACTCATCCTCTAGGCCTCTATTTAGATGCCACCTCCTCCAAGAAGCCTTCTGTAACTTCTGAGAATGAGCTAGAGCCACTCCTGCCTTGCTCCCCAGCTTACTTACAGGGTTATGATTGCTTGTTTCCCTTCCTGCGTTCCCACTGAGCTGTCACCTCCTTCAGGGCAGGCATGGGGCTTATTGACTAGTTTTACCCTCCCCACCCCCACTCAACTATAGGGACTCATGCATGAGTCTTTAGAAAATGAATGAAACAAACGCAGCCCTGAGTCCACTCAGAAAGAAGACGAAAACAGGGCTTTGCAAAGATGGTTCACGACATGTTAGTGTGGAAAAGATTTTGCAGTCACAGCCCCCCAAAGAGACTGGTCTGAGGGAAGTGCTGGGAAGCCGGATGCTTCGTGGGTAAGAGAACATGAATCAAGGAGAGCAGGTGACCTCATGCTTCCCCAGAGCGGGGATCACTTTCATGTTGCTCAAGGTTTGGGAATCTCTCTTCCTTCCAAAACAATTCCAGGTTGTAATACAGGTGACACTCGTATGACCAACTTCTCATCTTCCAAGTTGTGGGGGAGGAATGATAATCCACCAGTGCTGATGCAAAGGTGTTTCCTTTATTAGTTTTTTCTTTTTTTCTTTTTTTCTTTTTCCTTTCAAAAACGCACAGACTGGAGTTCTGGGATTCAGGGTTTAAATTCATAGTCTCCTTGATTGGGTCCCCATTACCCTAGGAAAGTGGTTATATACTAACTTATTTTGGTTTCTTTAAAGCTACAAACATATAAAATGCCCCCCATCTTCAACAAAGTATCACACATACCTACTTTAAAAGGTGGGGGGTGGAGGGGTGGGGAGTGAGGGGGTGGTGTGCATTAATACTTAATTTTGCTGGGCTCTGCCACACCCTGGCCTTGGGGCCTCAGTTTCCAACTGCGTAAAATAGCTGGTTGGTTTAAGGTTTTAAGGTTGTTTCTATAGCTCATGGAGATGTTGGTTTTGAATGTTCCGTGAGGTCCAAAGCTGAAGGCCAAGGAAGAATTCTTGAGATGTTTTTCCTACAAAAGATTATTTTATTAAAACATGAGGACAGGATCTGTGGGCAGAAAGACCTGCACTGTGGGTGTGAGGGGCGACTGATTCTACCCTTGGGAGTTGGGGGAGCTAAGGACAAAGGGAGGAGCCCAGAGGACTTTGATATGCTAAAGAAAACTCTCAAGATCCTGCTGGCCGTGCCCTACCCCTCTCCCCCAAGCTAAGGTGGTTTTTCCCTCTAGCAAAGCTTTAACATTCAGACAGTTGGGAGTTTCCTAAAGGAATGTCATACTGCCTGCCTCAAGTACTTGTTTGTGGACCGCGGGGTTATCAGGAAATTTTATTTTGTTTACATTCCCTTCTGCCTCTGTTTCCCACAGAGCCGTGGAGTGGAGGAGGGTGATGTGAGGACTCCAGCATATTGAGTTATGGGTCTATCAATAACCTAACTTCCAGAGACCCATAAGAAGGCTTTTTTTCTTGTTAATCACTAAAGCATTTGTAAACGGATGGACACCCATGTCTTTTAGGACCTGTAGGACTGTGATCTCTATTAGGTAACCATTTGTTTTTCCTTTCCCTTCGTGTTAGGGCAGCCAGGAGTCCCTGAGGAATATCACCCCATCAGGGCGTGTGACTAGGGAGAAAGCGTAGAACAATCGCTCGGTTCAGCGAGTGAAGTGTCCACCATACTCTTGCTTGAGCCAAACAACTGCGTGAGTGCAAATGACATTCCAAGAGAGATAAGGTTCTCCTTGTACCCGTGTTGACAGGACTCTTGTGTCCTTCAACCCAGGTTGGTCTCTTGCTTCCGGAACAATGGGCAGTGGCCTCTTGTGACTTCAGGGGTTCTCAAAGAATGCCCACTCCAGGAGCTCAAGCACAATCTCTTCTCCTTAGACTTGCCTATAGTTGCTGCCTAAAATTCACCACCAACCACCAAGAGTTAGGTCATTGAGCTAAAACATTAATTTCTGTTGAAAATGAAGATAATCTTGGAAGGGCTAACACATGTGGTTGTGATCTGTCATTTCTCTCTTTCAACTGACATCTAGCTGGAGATGTGCCGAACCGTGGGGAGAAGAGCAAGCTGTCCTATCGCCATCACTGGAGTCTTTGCTTGAAGAGGGCCTGGGCCAAGCCCGGGGAGCCCAGGGTGCCAAGGGGGTGGGATGAGACTTCCTAGTGCCTCAGGGATGGAAAAAGAGCCCGAGGATGGAAGCTCAGGTGAGAGAGCCAATGGAAGGGGACTTTGGATCAAAAGCTTTCAGTTTTGAAAGGGACCTTGATGATCATCTGATCACACACACCCATTTTACATGTGATGGATCTCCGTTAGAGAAAGATCAGGTGAACTGAGGAAAACACATGAAGAGGCCCCTAGCAGGTGTAGGCCTCAGACTCTCTCCCTGATTCCTAGTCCAGGAATTGGACCATCTTCCAGGTCATCTTCCTTTTTCTTTTATTTTGTTCCCCAAAGGTTTGAGGTTCCATGGAGGGGACCTGAAGAGTTGAGGGACAGGGATGAGGAGCTGGGACTTGGCCAGGGGTGGAACAAGGTTTTGGGGGGCCTGAGGTTTATACAAGGGGTGGAGGGATGTTTTTCGTCTTTTTTTTTTTTTTTAAATTACAAAATTAAAAATAACACAAACTTTGGCACCAGGTCTTCGAGGGTCTCTGAAGGCTGGGTGCCATTAGCTTCACGGCAGATGTGCCATTGGGGTCCCACCATTGATTCAAATAGGTCAGCTCCCCATATGATGCTCCTGCTTTAAGGTCTTACAGTTAAAAAAAAAGAGAGAAAGCTTTGTAAAAAAAAGTTTGAAAATCTCTGCTCTGTACTAGCTGTCACTTGGTATTATGCTTAGAACTAGCTGGCATCGACCTCATCACCTGCTGTTTAATTATCAACATTTTTGAGAAATTAATTTTAAGTGAGTCATAGGACATAAGCTTGTGCAAGACTTAAGTGCTAGGACTGACAGAAGTGCAGTAACATTCGACTCACAAGATAGAATTTGAGGGATTTTTTATCAGGTACCCCACAATCAGATGTCATAGATTGTTTAGATTTTAATGCATAGGGCTTTAATAGATTTTTAGAAGAGACAGAGAGAGAAAGCCAGACAGCACAAGCTGGGGAAGCAGCAGAGGGAGAGAGAGAAGCAGGCTCCCCACTGAGCAGGAAGCCCAACCCAGGGCTGGATACCAGGGTCCTGGGGTCATGACCTGAGCTAAAGGCAGACACTTAACCCACTGAGAAACTGAGGCACCCTATAATGGACAGGGGTTTAAAAATTACTTTTAAGTGAAGCATACCTTAAAAAGCCCCCGTCTCTTTTTCTTGGCATGTGTTCTAAATACTGGCAATCTGTTTTTATTAGTGGATGGGGGAAGGAAGTCAGCTAGAATTCTCAATGCATTAGAATGTGAGGAACATCTTGGGAATGTCCTCATCCTAAGGAAAGAGAAGTTGGAGCAACAGGCTTTAGTACTATCAAGTCCTTAATAATCTAGAAGATAAAGTTGTCCTGAGGGTAGCATGGGTTTTATCAGTTAGCTCTACCCTTTGTGCTTATGGATTATTCATGGGTTCTAAAATTTCTCATTTTTAGGAGTGAGTTGGACAGTTGTGGAGTCAGGTCCAGGGTCCCCAGAAAGGAAACATGGAGTCAGGATGGCTAAGATCAAACAGCACTGATGCCCTTTCTGCAGCTTAGACAGGATGGCACTGGCATTCTGCTTTGCAGTCTTTGCAGAAATGACTTCTGCAAAAGGTCCTCAAATAAGGCAATTAACCACAAGGCATTTGTCAATATCATGGGCAAGGGGAAGTTAAGACATAAGCCCCCAGATGTAGAGAGAATCTTAAGGAGACTCTGCACTGAGTGGGGAGCCCGACACAGGACTCGATTGCATGATCCTGATATCAAGACCTGAGCTGAAACCAAGAGTTGGATGTTAACTGACTGGGCCACCTAGGAGTCCCTTAACCCTTTCTTGATACCCAACTTTAATTTGTAAAAAAAAAAGGGGGGGGATATGTATTGACCTCATTATGGTAAACATTTCATAATATATATATATCAAATCATCACATTGTACACCTGAAATGTATACAATGTTACAGATCAATTATATTTCCAAAAGGCCAGGGGCAAGGGAAGAAATGCTATGAGAGAGGACAGGCTCCAACAGATATTAAAGAAAACTAGAAAGGCTTTCTAATCAACACAGTGTGGTGCTGGGCCACAGAAGCAAACAGCAGTAGAAGAGAAAGAGATGCAACTGTCTGATTAGTATATGATGAAAGTGTCATCTCATCACAGAGGCAACTGTTGGCTTTTAATAAATGATGCTGGAATGTATGGTTAGCCATTTGAGAAAATAAAATTAGAGGAATACTTTATAGCATACACAAGACATAAATTCCAAATGGATCAGGGACCTAACTGTGAAAGGGAAGGAAGGATAGAAGGATGAAAGGATGAAAGGATGAAAGGATGGAAGGAAGGAAGGAAGGAAGGAAGGAAGGAAGGAAGGAAAGAAAAGAAAGAGAGGGAGGAAGGATTAGAAGCAGATAGGAAATACGATTTGAAGAGTAAAAAAATATGAACTTTTTTTTTTATTAGTTTCAGAGGTAAATATGAACTTCTTTACTATCAGTTATTATTGTGAAATTCCCACCTTTTACACATTCATTTGTGATAAAATTACTGAAGACCATGTAGGCCTAAATTTTGGTGGAAAGAAAGCTCACTGAAGTATTTCAAGTTCTTAATACCTCTCTGTGAATTCAAAGGTTGCGCCTCTAGTTGTAAAAGGTAAACATTGGTTTTCAGTTTAGTTTTGCACATGAAAAAAGGCAATGATGATAGGTTGTGGTGAGGCAGTGGAGGATGAGAGGCTGGGCTGGGGTTCCTCACTAAGACAAGTAAAAACTTAGAACCAGAGAAAAACCTTCCCAAAAGTGGAAAGCTGATCACCTGCAAAAAAACTGGGAATCAGAATAATATCAAACATATGAACAGCAACGCTGGAGTCTAGATGTTAAGGAAGTCTAAAAAAATCTAAAAAAAAAAAAAAAAAAAAGTTTCCCAACCTCGAGTTCTATACCCAGTTAAGCTATGAAAGTGGAGTAAAGACATTTCCAGACGTGAAGATGTATAGGTTCTGTGGATTGCCTCTCCAACAGCTATTCTCCTAAAACTACCTCTACTGACAGAAACCATTTTCCACAGTGGATGCTGATAATGGCATATCCTCATTTTTTTGGTCTTCTACCAAGCTAGGATTGGTCAGATGACAATGAAAATTAGCTAGCTGCTGCAGCCACTTTTGACCTTAAAGAGGGCCGTCACCACCACTCTGATGAAAGCAGAGCAGAAGTATGAGAAGTACTTGGGCTCTGATGGAACCCCTGAGCCACTAATCCAATATGAACCCTCCACCTCCAGGTCTGATGATGGTGATGATAAAACAACCCATCTGTATTCCAAAACACTAAAGCCATCCTAATGGACATAGTATGCCTCAAAATATTCCTCTCTGGTTCCCTTTTCCAGATATGCTCCTCCCCAACAAAAATGAAAGTAGCAAGAAGTCTCAGGAGGGTGGTGAAGGGAAGTCCTGCAGGACAGCAATCTATTCACACGGGAACAGGGACAGAAGGTTCCAGCAGAAGGTGGAGGAAGAATGTAAACTGGTAAGTTATGTGTTTGACTAGTCTGAGAGGAGCTTTATGGTTCTGTGAGCAATCTGAGGCCTGAATTAATGGTAGGAAAAAGGTGGGGAGTAGAAAATGGGGAGGGGGAGGCAATAATTAACTCAGATCAAAACAAAAAACTTAATGAGAAAGGAAATATAATCATAAAATACCATGTAACTTAGATGCAAACAATATTTCCATAGTCATAATTCTGTATCCACTGAACATGATTTAACTAGAGATGGCAATTTAATTATGATGGGAGAGAGGGTGAGTGAGTGTGTGGGCACACGGTTGTGTTGGGAATAGAATGCATGAAAGTTAACTCTTCCTCCCCCATAGCAGGAAGTCCATAGATGATGTCTAAGACAGAAAAACATCAGAAATGGCAATATAAACATGTTATTCATATTATGAAGCTAAATGCAAGAACCAACAAAAAGTTCTCTGGAGAACATTATTCAAGCATGAGAAACACTGGAGTAGGGGCATTATTGTCTTTCATTAGAAACTTTGTAGTAATGGGGCACCTTGGTGACTCAGTCGTTAGGCCTCGGCCTTCGGCTCCGGTCATGATCCCGGAGTCCCTGGGATCAAGCCCCGCATCGGGCTCCCTGCTCAGCAGGAAGCCTGCTTCTCCCTCTCTCACTCCCACTGCTTGTGTTCCCTCTCTGGCTGTGTTTCTGTCAAATAAATAAGTAAACAAACAAACAAATAAATAAATCTATCTAAAAAAAAGAGAGAAACTTTGTAGTACTACTTGAGTTTTAAAACTATAGGTATTTATTACTTTGACCAAACCAAGTCAAATTTAAAAATTGTATGGGGACATAGTAAAAAAAGAATTTCAACTGTACAAAGGCATTTATGAAAAACTAGTCTCCTCTATAGAGCTGAGCACTGCGAACAATTTCTTGTGCATCCTTCCATGTTATCTATCACACAAACATATAATACACATGTATATTATTTATACGTCACACAAACTACATATATTTTATTTGTACACACATACCCTTCTGTACTTTGCACTTTCACATAACCATATATCTTGGAGATGTTCCCATCAGCAGCACAAGTAGATCTCCTAATTTTTAAAAAGGCTGATTATTATCCTGTTTTATGGATGTAAGCTCTTTTAATGGACACTGAGGCAACCTCTGGTCTTTTAAAGTGAAGAACGTGCTGCAATGAATATTTGTGTAAATGCTTACCTTTGTGTAAATACTCAAGTATATCTCTAGGGCTAAATTCTTCAACATGGATTGTTACGGCACAAGGCACATATGTTTTGATATGTGCTTCTGTATTTCCCTCCAAAGGAGTCACACAATACACAGCCACCAACAGCCTGTGAATGCTCATTTCCTCATAAACATTGCCAATGCAGTGCGATTCCAGACTCTTTTTTTGTCTTTGCCAGTGTGATCAGTGAAAAATTGTTTCTTACCACTTTGTTTTTGCAGTTAATTGGGAAAGACAACCATTCGTGCTGGTTGGCAGTTTAGGAAAATTAAAAAGGCAGTATTCATATACAGCCTAGGCTGCTAAAACTTTATGGAAGAATTTGAATACCATTCTTTGTATCACTCCAGTGACGGCAGCAAAGGCTTAATCACATCCCAGTTCTAATAAAACACAAACTTTTCTTGTACCAGGGCCACACCATTTCTAGAAGCAAGTCAAGGAGGGCAAATCACAACCCACTAAATAATAAAAGCCCTAGAAAAGTAAGATGTTTAGAAGCCTTTTTTTTTTTTAAATTTTATTTATTTGACAGCGAGAAACACAGCCAGAGAGGTAACACAAGCAGGGGGAGTGAGAAAGGGAGAAGCAGGCTTCCCGCCAAGCAGGGAGCTGGTGTGGGGCTCGATCCCAGGTCTCTGGGATCATGACCTGAGCCGAAGGCAGTCACTTAACTGACTGAGCCACCCAGGCGCCCCTGTTTAGAAGCCTTTAAAATAGTGGTGGGTTGTAGCTGGTCAGATATTTCTGGAACACAATCTGGTAAATACATAAATTTTCAACAATAGAAATGATTACTCAGCAGCAGGAGAAAATACAAATACAGAGAATGATGACTGTGCAGACCATTCTACAGGAATTACCAGGCACTTAGGTGACAGAGCCATGATTGATGCTAAGAGAGAACGAGAAGAATAAGACTCAAAGCACCTGGGTGGCTCAATCATTAAGCTTCTGCCTTCGGCTTGGGTCATGATCCCGGAGCCCTAGGATCAAGCCCTGCATCGGGATCCCTGGTCGGCGGGAAGCCTGCTTCTCCCTCTCCCATTCTACCTTCTTGTGTTCCCTCTCTCACTCTGTCTCTCTCTATCAAATGAGTAAATAAAATCTTTAAGAAAAAAAAAAAAGACTCAGTCTTGGGTCTCAAAGGGCTCACATGCAGTGGGAAATGATCACAGATTAACAGATAAAATACAGCGGGATTAAGGCTTTCTTTTGCTATGGGAACTACTGTCTGGGGGCAGCTGGGGCAAGGCTTGCCCAGAGGAAGTTACTTTGGCTGGAAATCAGGTAGATGAATTAGGAGGATATTTTTTAAAGATTTATTTATTTGAGGGCACCTGGGTGGCTGAGTCATTAAATGACTGCCTTCAGCTCAGGTCATGATCCTGGAGTCCTGGGATCAAGCCCCACATCGGGCTTCCTTCTCTGTGGGAAGCCTGATTCTCCCTCTCGCTCCCCCTGCTTGTGTTACCACCCTGGCTGCATTTCTCTCTGTCAAATAAATAAAATATTTAAAAAAAGATTTTATTTATTTGAGACTGAGAGAGAGAAGGAGAGAGAGAAAGAGCACATGCATGAGTGAGGGTGGGGAGGAGCAGAGGCAGAGAGAGAAACAGACTCCCTACTGAAGCAGGAAGCCTGGAATCCTAGGACCCTAAGGTCATGACCAGGGCCAATGGAAGGCACTTAACCGACTGAGCCACACAGGTGCCCCCATTAAGTGCTATTTAGAATCCAGTGAACTGCAAACAGCTTGGAATAGTGGGAGCTTAGCTCGTGAGGGATGAGGGATGAAGTTGGAAAAGTGAACTGTTTTCATGACACTGTGGTAAATGATGAAAATGGAACAGAACATAAGGTATACAAACTTCTTATGATCACGAGAAAACATGGCTATATGTATTAAACCATGTATTTTGGAAAACTGTTGATTAATTATATCAATTAAGTTTAACTGGTATTATCAGCTCGGTTCAATGTAATGTTCATGACATTTTTATATAGCTAGTAGGTAATTAAAATCTCGTAAAAGGTAACTGTAGATTAATTCTATATACTTACACACTCATGAATATGAAAGAAAGAGATGTGAACTTTAATAATGTGGTGAGAAATAGCTCCTCCCCTGACATCTCTTGGATGTTAAACACGGGTAATAACAAAATAACCAAGACACACTTAGTTACCTGAAGTTTAAACTTTATTTTGCAGTCCTTTTTTTTTTTTTTTTAAATGGTGGTCAGGGGTGCCTGGGTGGCTTAGTCGTTGAGCGTCTGCCTTCAGCTCAGGTCATGATCCCCAAGTCTGGGATCGAGCCCCGCATCGGGCTCCCTGCCTGACTCTCACTCCCCCCGCTTGTGTTCCCTCTCTCGCTGTGTTTCTCTTTGTCAAATAAATAAATAAATAAAATCTAAAATAATAATAATAATAATAATAATAAAATGGTGGTCAGGAAAAAAAGTCAGTAAGTAGTGAAAGGGTGGAATTCCAGCATATTAAATCAAAAGGAATTTGGAAAATTATTTTTGCAGAGACAACAGTCTAGATCACCTATATCTGTTCTTTAAAATGCCATTTAAAAGAAAGTGGATTTGAAGCTTTTATTTGAAGCTTCTAATTCCATTTATTTCAAAGACAGACTCACCTAAGAGGTACCTTATTATCTTTAGAATTCTGGAGCTGGGCTAGAAAATGTCTGGGAAGAATTTCTCTTCTGACTGAGTTCATCTTGACTGCCACGGGCAGGTTACCCTAGCACCTAGTGTGGCTTGAATACCTTTCTGTTGGCATTAAATACTTCAGTTTAGGGCGCCTGGGTGGCTGAGTGGGTTAAAGCCTCTGCTTTCGGCTCAGGTCATGATCTCAGGGTCCTGGGATCAAGGCCCACGTCGGGCTCTCTGCTCAGCAGGGAGCCTGCTTCCTCCTCTCTCTCTGCCTACCTCTCTGCCTACTTGTGATCTCTCTCTCTGTCGAATGAATAAATAAAATCTTTAAAAAAAAATTAAAAATAAATACTTCAGTTTAAGTGACCTCTGAGCTTAGTAAAGAGGTGAACACAGCCAGTATACCTCCCTTTAAACATCTTTCATTCTTTAGCTTCTATCTTGTAGGAAAAAATTCTAGGAAATGAATTTTTAGTAAAATGAGCTAGTTCTCTTGGAACCTCCCCAGCCTTCCTACCCACATCATGGAAATGCACAGGAGTGTTGCCAAGTAAAGGGAGGAAAAAAAAGAGAGAGAGAGGGAGGGAGAAAGGGAGGGAGAAAAAAAAAAAAGGAGACAGGAAATTGCAAACCGGCAAAATATGAAAAACATTGTTAGCCTTATTTAGAAATGCCTGTTTCTGTTAATTACTTTCCCCAGCATGGAATTATTTTCCCCCTGCGAGGGAAAGGTGTTGGTTATGGAGCAGAAGTGGCTTCTGCATTAAAACCAGAATGCTTATTCAATCCCATCAGGGCACGCTGAGAAAGAACCACAGAGGCTGGCGGGATCAGGGCTGCTGCCAGGACAAAGTGACTCATGGAGGATCCATTTCAGAATCAATCTTTGTCGTATTCATGAAACACTTTCAGGGACTGACCTGACAAGGCACCCTGAGATTTGGCATGGCTATCTCAGAGAGGACGAAAGTCTGGACTTTGAGGTAAGCTACTTCCTTTCTCAGCAATGGCAGCTGACAGTCTCTGAGAGTTGCTTTCTCAATGACCAGGCCAGAGACTTGTGAGGGGAACTCAGTAGGACAGGGTTTGAACATGCTTTGTTGGTGGGTTTTAGGTGACATGAATTTTCAAGGAATTTCTGTCCCGTAGGGTGAAACTCCTTCACCTCCATTTTTTTTTTGTTTTGTTTTTTTAAAGATTTTATTTATTTGACAGAGAGAAACACAGCCAGAGAGGGAACACAAGCAGGGGGAGTGAGAGAGGGAGAAGCAGGCTTCCTGCCCAGCAGGGAGCCTGATGTGGGACTCGATCCTGATCCCGGGTCTCCGGGATCATGACCTGAGCTGAAGGCAGTTGCTTAACCAACTGAGCCACCCAGGCGCCCCCCTTCATCACCTTCTAAGTCTTTTCCAAATCCAACTCGTCATGAAGCCTACCTTGACCATTTATTTAAAATTGCAACTTTCCCCTACTCCTAATCTCTTAACCTTACTCTATTTTTGTTATGTATTTTTTAATGAACAAATCTTTTTTTTTAAATATTTTAAAAATTATTTTTTTTATTTGACAGAGAGAGATCACAAGTAGGCAGAGAGGCAGGCAGAGAGAGAGGAGGAAGCAGGCTCCCTGCTGAGCAGATAGCCCATGTGGGCCTTAATCCTAGGACCCTGAGATCATGACCTGAGCCAAAGGCAGAGGCTTTAACCCACTGATCCACCCAGGTGCCCTTAATGTACAAATCTTAAGTGTACAGGGCGGTGAACTCATATATGTATACACTCATATAACCATCACCCAGGTCAGGATATAGAACTTTTCTAGCACCCTAGAATTCTGCCTCAGTAGCCCCTCCCAGCCAATCCTATTCCACTTTTTCGAAGCATTGTCTCTCTCTCTCTCTCTCTTTTTTTTTTTTTTTTTTGCATTGTCTCTTTTTAAGATACAATTTGCCTGATTGGTTCACTGATGTATCCAAGCAACTAGAACAGTCAATGTCTACTCTGTGCTATTGTTAAATGAATGAATGTTTAAAATAACACCCATCATGTCCCTTTATCCCTACCTCTTCCCACCCTCCACTCCATGTGGCCTGTAAGAGAAACAAACTAGCTTGAAATCTTGGTGTCTACACAGGGGTGTTAAACACGGCCACAGCGATGTTATTGATCAGATGTGAGTGTAGTCTCTCTTCCATGTAATGGTTTCTTGGACAGATTGAGCCCTTGCTGGTAGATGTGCAAGAAAGAGGGGATCCTTCTTTTAATCTGGAGTCATCTCTTGACTTTTAGGTGTACTGGCCTTTTTCCTGGTGGGGCAGAGTTCTCAAGTGGCCTCCCTTCCTTCTGACTCTGCTGCTCCTACTAACGCCACCACCTAGCTTGGGGAACTTGGCTCATCCTCATGCTTCTGCCTGCCAGTCAGTTGCAGATTCTGGCCACTCTGTGCCCTGCCATTACCTAATGCTGCCCCTGGAAATGCCTCATCCTTCCAATGGCAACTCCTTCGGGCCCATGTTGTGTTGCTTTGCAAGCTTCTTAAATGGTTCCCTCATCTTCAGTCTTATCTTTTCTCAAACTAGTCTTTCCTTACTTTCCCTAAAACACAACCTGGATTGTGTAACAGCTGTGATCATAAACTCTCAATGGTTTGCAAGTGCTGTCGGAAGGAAGCCGGGAATCCTTAACGTGCCTCTCCAGTCTTATGGACAGCCACTGCACGGTCAGCCGACTGGTTTTCCCCATTGCTGTTCACTGGGCCTGGTGTTTTCTGGCTTCTGTACCTTTGCTCTATTGGGTTCAGAAAATGGAAGGAACCATTTGAGATCATCCAGTTCAGTCTTGGGTAGGGCACATCACTCTCGATCTCTGGGTCATGAGTTCAAGTCTCACACTGGGCATAGAGATTACTTAAAAAAATTCAGGTGTGTCTACTGAAAAAGAAAGTCAGGGCAGTTTAGGGTTTAACCATATGGGCTGAATCTTTCACATACCTGGAGATCAAATAGTGGGCTATTCTTTGAATGCCCTCTCCACCCAACTCTAATCCTTAAAAGTGTGGATCTCTGAACCCCATCTTAAGCATGGCCTCCTCAGAGAAGTCTTCCTTAAGCCCCCAGGTGGGCATCTGAACTCTCAGGCCAGTGACCTGAAACTCTCTGATCTGCAGGTAACTAGATATTTTTCTGCGAATTCTATCTTCCCTACTTCACTTCAAGCAAACTTTTTTTTTTTAATATTTTATTTATTTGACACACAGAGAGACACAGCGAAAAAAGGAACACAGGCAGGGAGAGGGAGAAGCAGGAGAGGGAGAAGCAGGCTTCCGGTTAATCAGGGAGCTCCATGTGGGGTTCGATCCCAGGATCCTGGGATTATGACCTGAGCCGAAGGCAGCAGCTTAACGACTGAGCCACTCAGGCATCCTTAAGCACACTCTTTGATTAATCTTTGCCTTTCCTCTATTCTCTTTAGAGCCTCTTCCATTGCGTGTGAGCAATAAAATTCTGCTGAACGGAGTTTCCAGTGTAAAGAGCGTGCTGGACACACCCTTGAGGAGCCCAGATGCACATGCCAGGACACCAGCCCAGAGACCACGGACGCGAGTACCGAATTTCCAGCTAAGGCATGCCCCTTCGCCTGCTCACCTTGGCTGCTTAGACCCCAGGCCCCTAAAGGCGTAGGAGTTTTGTCTCGCAAGAAAGCCTGCTTGCTGCCGCCACACAGTAAGTTTCTCCAGGTCTTTTGGCGGTGTCCCTTTCCCCACCCTCCGCCCGGTGAACCGCGGCGCGCGTTCGGTGACCGGTCCTGGAACGAGACTTGGCGTCGAGAGTGTACGGCTCCCCTTACCGAGGGAGGTCAGGTCCCAGGCGAGCCGCGGCCCGGCCAGCTTTCCGGGCTGGCGCGGTCACCGACCCCGGGTGGCAGCCAGGCTGGCGGAGGGCGGCGGGAAAATGACGCGAGGCTCGTGGGGCGGGGTGGCGAGTGCGGCTCCCAGGGAGGCTGCTGCGCCAGAGGAGCCGACAGCGACCGCAGCTGCCTGGTCGCGGGCCGGGCGAGGCCGGGCGAGGCCGGGGACGCGCTCAGGGGAGGGGTGCCCACCTGCCGCCCGGGCGCACCGAGGGCGCGGGGCCGGACCTGGGCCTGGTGTGCCCGCCCAAGGACTCGCCGTCCAGCCCTTCTCCGCCCCCCCCGGGAGGGACAAAGGGAGGGCAGACGGCCGGGCCCGCCCCCAGCCCCAGCCCCAGCCCCAGCCGCGGCTGCCGGAGCGGAGAAACCAGTTTGGCCGGTCTGGGGGTGCGGAGGGAAAAGGGCGGCCGCTGAGGACCGGCGCACCGACGCGGGGCGGGGGAAGGCGGGGAGCCATTGGCGAGAGGCGAGAGCTAGAGGAGCCGCCGCCAACTGGACACGCTTCCCGGGGGCCCGGGCCAGCCCTCGTGCGCCATGAAGCGCTAGCGCGGCCGCCAGGGCTGGGGCCAGGCGGTGGCGGCGGTGGCCAGGTGCGCAGCGAGCGCGCGGAGGGGCACGCACCCGGCGGATGTCCCAGCCCCCGCCAGGGAGCGCCAGGTAAGAGGGGCGCGGCGCCGAGCCCCCAAACTTCCCCACCCAGCGGATCCCGCCGTGTCCCACAGGTCCTCTGGCCGCTCCGGAGCGGGCGGATTCCAGGGATCCGGGGATGCGGTGGCAGCAGCTGTCCATGCCCTCCGGCCCCGGAACGCACACGGTGGGATTTAGGTGGGGGCTCTAGGAAACTTGGCGGCCTCGGGGAAGGGGAGGCACAGCTGGTCGGGCAGGCAGCGCAGTGAAGTCAGGAGGTTTCACCTGCGGGGAGGAGAGGGAACTCTCAGGTGGCCTTTGGGTTTGCCACGCACATGTCTGGGATTAAGCTTTAAGGGGCGAGCCTGGCAGGATTTGCAGCCCCCTTGGGGGGAGTGCCGCTGGTTTTCCTGCAGTATCTGCCGCCTCTCTACAAGTCTCCCGTGGCCAAGTTCTGTTGGGGCCGCCTTTGGGAGCCGATGCTAATGTTCTGAAGAAGACCTCAGGACCTAATGTACCTGGCGCACCTGCGGGGAGGGATGGAGGGCGCCTGCTGCAGGACCCGGTACCCTCCTGACGTCTTCCGTGAGCTTTAACGCAGGTCGGGAGGTGATGGGGAAGAGGGACACTTTTCCCGGTGATGGTAGGGTCGTCTCCGCCAACTCCGGTGGCACTGCCGCAGGCCATCTCCTTCCCTCCCCAGTATGATGCCCGGCGCTGTCACTTCTCCGCTGTGCGTGCGAAGCCGCAACTTGTCGCGGCGGGGGTTGTGGAGAGTGGAGAGTGTTTTAACCCTCCACTTCCCTACACATCCCCCAGGGAAAGAAAAGCCTTCGGTTGTCCGCCCAGCTTCTCCGAGGGGGTTTGCGCGTCTGGTCCCGGAACGCGGCTGGGAAGGCGGATCGCTACAGCTGTTGGGGGGAAGACGAGAGTGCGGAGGGGATGCGGAACCGGGGAGGGGACTTGACACGCGCCATTCGGGGGCTCCTGGGCCGCATTTCCGCCCCGCGAGTGCCCCTTGACCCTACCTGACCCCTCCGGCCTGCCCGCCGTGCCATCGGCCAACTCCAAGTCCTGGTTCAGCGCTGGACGCCGCGGGGCTCCCTTCCCGGAAACTGCCCGCCTGCCGGGCTGGCGTGAGAAAAGATTCTCTCCCATCTTCCTGGTTGCATTGCTTTCAGATTTTTGCCTCCACTCCTTGAGAATTACATGAGACAACAGGGGCGACGAGTCTGAAGATCGCCAGGCACACAGTAGGTTACGGACGAAAATTGACTGCTTTTAGGAATAAGAACTGAAAATATGTGATTAAAGTCTCCAGGGATGGTAAATACAGGAGGAAGGTAAAAAAGAGGGACCACAAAAGAAGTAGAAGTTCTAATTTTCATCATCTCCAGAGCACTTGGGCGTGAGACCTAAAATGCCATTCATTAATGCAGGGCCTATTGGGGAGGGCTTTAAATGAACCTACTATAAATATTTTGCCGTGCAAAAGATAATTAATGCTCATTAGCTGGTTCCTTTCTTGGGGGGGAAGTCTGCTTGCAATTACTCTCTGAATTTTCTTAATGACTTTCATTATGTAGTGGAGGCTTCCTTGTTCTAATGTTAGGTAAAAAACCCTAACCACTTTCTTCTTTTGCCTCTTGCTGGTGACTGTGCTTTGGTGATTCTTGGTAATTCTGTGTCTGTTATGGAGGGCCAGATAAGGCTCTTGTGGCTTCATACTGGTGAACGCACAGGCCATCTGTGTGAGAGCAGCTCTGGCCTTTTTCAGGCTTCCCTTCTGGCTCTTATTTTAAGGAAAATGCATGCCAGTGTGCCCTTTTTCTTGTTAGTGATGGACCTAGGAGATTTTTTTTTTTTTTTTAATTTCGTTTCTAACTGGGATTTCTTAAAAAAATTTTTGGAACATTTTATTCATTTGAGACAGAGTACAAACAGGGGGAGCAGCAGGCAAGGGAGAGGGAGCCTATGCCTGCCAGGCTTCCCACTGAGCAAGGAGCCTGATGTGGGCTCCATCCAAGGACCCTGAGGGGATGACCCGAGCAGAAGGCAGATGCTTAACCCACAGAGCCACCCAGGCACCCCTAAATTGAGACTTTAAAGTAATGATTTGGTAGGGCACCTGGGTGGCTCTGTGGGCTAAGCATCTGACCTGGGCTCAGGTCATCATCTCAAGGTCTGGGATTGAGTCCTGCCTGGGACTTTGTGCTCAGCCTGGAGCCTGCCTGTCACTTTCTTTCTGCTCCCCTTCTCACTGCTTGTGCGCTCTCTCTCTCTCTCTCTCTCTCTCTCTCAAATAAATAAATACAGTCTTTAAATAAATAAAATGATTTGGTAAAGCAAATGGCTTAACAGAAAAATCTGCGGACTTAAGGCAAGTTTAATACTCCATGTTTTGCCTGGATTTCAGTCTTTGGGATCTTAGCATTCATGGACCGATCAGATCCTGCTATAAGGTGTTTCTTTCCCTCCCTGTCTACCTTTCTTTCCTTCCTTCCTTTCTTTATCTTCCTAAAGCAAGGAGTAGTGGAAAACCTGTGGATTTAGATTCCCACAGGGTTTCATTCAGTTCTTTTACTTATTTTAAGTCGTATTTGATCTTTATAATATTTTTTTATTTTTGTTATTTATTTTTACAGATTTTTCTTTATGTATTTATGAGAGAGAGAGAGAGAGACAGGGAAGTGGAGGGAGAAGCAGTTTCCCCAGGGAGCAGAGAGCCCAACGCAGAACTCGATCCCAGGACTCTGGGATCATGACCTGAGCCAAAGGCAGATACTTGACCGACTGAGCCACCCAGGTGCCCCTTGTTTGGTGTATTTTATTTTATTGCCTTGCTGGTTTGAATTCCTTTTTAGTTTTTCATAAACGACATTCATGAAATCCAGGTGATCCTTATAGCTCTAGGGAGATTTGAATCTATTATTTATGTTTTCTCTTCTGAATGTAGAGGAACTTGCTTTTTAGTTACCAGAACAAGTTTTGTGGGGTCCATTCATGTCACGTATGTCTACAGAGAGGTGTTTTTAAAGTCCCCTATGCACATAATTTTAGATTTGCTTCTGTATTTGCTTCTAGATCCCTCTCCTGGAAAGTTTGTTTAGGGGGAGGGGTTAGTTTTCAGGTGTTTGTTGGCATCACTCAATTAGCTTAATTGTATTCATAACACCTGTATGTATTTTGTTACTTATTAAGATAAGTAAAAATTAATTTGTTGCCAGAGAGTTTTAATAACACACAAAGAAGATAGCTTATCCTTTATTTTGTTAACCAAGTTATCCTGAATGCCCATTCCTGTGCCCAACTAAAAAGAATGCCGATCTAAGATCATGTGAGGTCCTGTGTTATAGAAGACCGGCGTAGTAGAGGAAGAGTCTAGAAAGTGTATTTATATAATACAGTCTGGTTTCTTGTTCTTATTCCTCAAAAACCGAGGGATTGTCATCTGACCACCAAAGAATACATTAGTACACTCCCTAATACTTCTAAATGCATTGTGCTTTTAAATACATTGTTTTCCAAACATGCGCTACGGGAAGTATGTTTGATAACTGGTCCAGGGCCCCCAGCGGCCACAGGCAGCAGTAAGATAGAGGTTGGGGACATGTGCTTGGCAGTCCTCTGATGGAGCGTGGCATCCAGTTCTCACAGCTGTCTGAGCTGCATAACCTACGCCAAGTTACTTCATCTGTCCGGCTTCAGATTTTGTGTGTGTGTGTGTGTGTGTGTGTGTGTGTGTGGGTGTGTGTGTGTGAAGATTTTATGTATTTATTTGACAGAAACACAGCTAGAGAAGGAACACGAGCAAGGGGAGTGAGAGAGGGAGAAGCAGGCTTCCCACTGAGCAGGGAGCCCGATGCGGGGCTCGAGCCTGGGACTCTAGGATCATGGCCTGAGCTGAAGGCAGATGCCTAACAACTGAGCCACCTAGGTGCCCCAGCTTCAGTTTTTTTTTGTTTTTTGTTTTTTGTTTTATAAAATAGGATAGTAATAATAATAACAAAAACAACAGTACCTCACAAGGTTGTGTGATGAGTTCCAAATAAGGGCATGAACCCAGCTAAATTTAGCTTGGCACAGAGCTCAATAAAATGTAGTCCTTAATATTGCTATTGGTTTGGGGAGCCTGGGTGGCACAGTTGGTTAAGCGTCTAACTCTTAGTTTTGGCTCAGGTTCTGATCTCAGGGTCCTGAGATCGAGCCCTGCTGAGGGCTCCACACTCAACATGGAGTCTGCTTAGGAGTCTTTCCCGCTCCTTCCCCGCGCCCCACCCTCCCCTACCTCCCCACTCTGGCATTCTCACTCTCCTCTCACTCTCTCAAAAAATTGTTTTACTGTTGTGTTGTCATTGGTATTGCTCAGTAAATATTTATTGCTCACCCAGTAGTTGCGTCTCTCCTAGACTATATAGGAAATGGGAATCACTTCGCATGTTGGTATGTATTTAGCAAACATGGACGACTGCACCAAGCACTGGTAAGAAAGAGTCCCCTAGAGTAGGGGTGAGATTCTGAGCCTCCACATCCAGGATTTGACTTCTGGAGCATGGATGTTTGGAGACAGCATGAAGTTCGATGGTCCTTGGTGGCCTAGGGACACCTCCGTGGCCACTCAGTCACAGCCACGAGGTGCTAGGTTGGTGGAGGCCCTTGGGACATACAGAGCACTTCTAGCTCTCCTTTACCCCCCCCCCCCACCTCCTATCTCTTTCCCTTGGCCTCTGTACTTCATTAAAAAAAAAAAAAATTACTCTTCCGTGTTCAGAACTCAAGAGTTTCTGGAACTTGTGTCTTCCTGAAAGATCCACGTTCTCTGCAGGTGTCTCTCGTTTGCGGTGCCTAGTAAGCAGTGCTGATCAGAAACCCTTGGTACAATCTGATCATTCATTCATTCATTTTAAAAAATGCCTTGAGGATCTCTTCTCTAGGCACTGTCCTGGGGATTACCTCCCTGCGTCACTGAAGCCTGTAAGCATTGCAGACAGCCTGAGTTATGGGTTTGCTTTTCCTTCTTTGGTAAGAAAGTAGCCCCTGTGTTCTCTTTCCCTCTAGTCTCTGGATGTTGCCCCTCTTTGCAAGAGGAGAGAGATGGTGGGCCCAGCTCAATTCTAACTCTGTTCATTATCAACCTCCAGGCTAGTGAATTGGCACTGAAGAAGGGAGAACTGGGCTCTCAGTCTGGGAAAAGGCACTGACTCCTGATGGGGGTAGATGATGCGTGTTGAAGTCACCCTTGTCCTGGGACAGCCTTTCAGTGTCAGTGGCCACCTCCCTTTCATGGGACTGAGAATCCAGTCGCTTTGGGGTTGACTTCGTGTGTATCCTGACCTTTGGTAGATTTGCTTTTTAGGGACAGGGCTGTCATTTATGGCTTTGTCCCTTTGCTGAGTGGCTTTTGTTCCACCAGAGTTGAGGTTTGTTTGGCTTAGAGCACACAGTGTTTGAAATCTGTTTTCTGACCTTTACTCAAGTTGGAGTATCGTCCTCACAGCTCCTCAGGCACTAAGCATTGTCCTCACAGTCTTCGATTGTCTGTTCTTGCTGTCGGGGAGCTCCCATGGGTTGGACACATCATTTATTTTATAAAGCATGATGTGACTTGTACACAGATTCTCTGTGTCTTCTTGGGATGCAGTGAGCTACTGACAATGTTCTCTGAGGCATGTATAGATGACCTGGGAGTCCAGGAGAAATGTTTAATGTCCTCCATAAGGAAATAGGTGACCATTTGTCTTGGGTGGTATAAATATTCACTTACATGAGAAGATACGTCAGATTTTGTATATTTTGTGCTGGAAACTATTGACCTCACCATGATATTGGGAATCTGTTTGCTGCCTCTAAGCCAGGCACTACGTTATATAAAAAAATTCTGGAGGCTTATTAAACAGGCAAAGCAAGTGTGTCGGGTTCATCAGATGGAAGAGATTGTGGGGATTATGTGAACGTCTGTACTCGTGATCTCACCGTAGTGGATAAGTTTATTTCTTGGCAGTTGTGTTTAATCTTGGCAAAATTTTGATAAAGTTTGCCTTATTTATTTATTTTAAAAGATTTTATTTGTTCATTTGATGGAGAGAGACACAGAGAGGGAACACAAGCAGAGGGAGTGGGAGAGGAAGAAGCAGGCTTCCCACCGATGTGGGGCTCCCTCCCAGGACCCTGGGATCATGACCTGAGCTGAAGGCAGGTGCTTAATGACTCAGCTACCCAGGCACCCAAGTCTGCCGTTTTTAAATGTGAATTCAGTGGCATTAAGCACCTTCATGATATTAGGCAACAATCACCACTGTCCATTTCCAGAATTTTTTCATCATCCCATTCTGATATATTGTATGGGTGAACCAGTAGCTCTCCATTTCTCCCTCCCCACAGCTCCCAGTATTCTCTATTCCATTTTATCTCCATGGATTTGGCTAAGTACCCATGTACGGCCAGTCATGCCAAAAATGTATCCTTTTGCAACTGGCTGATTTCACCCAGCACTGTGACCTCATGGTCCATCCATGCCTTAGCAGACGTTGGAATTTCCTTTCTTTGCAAGGCTGAATGATCACTGTGCATGTACCACATTTTGTTTATCCATTCATCATCCACTGACACTCACGTTGTGTCCACCTTCGGCTGTTGTGAATAATGTTGCCATGAAGATAGGCAAATGAGTATCTGTTCACAGGCATTTCTGAGATCATCTTTGGTTTTGTGACACTTACCTTTCATAGAAAGTGGCTAAGATGGGCAGGGATGATTTCCTCCAAAATGGCTTGGAGATAAGAACGGGTGGAACTACAGGGAGGACGGTGGCGTGGAGGGCGTGTGGAGGGCGTGACGCGCTGCTTTTCACCTGCAGCTACTCCTGGGAAGCTGGCCCATGGTGTGGCAGATACTGTACTTGCCTGCGCAGGCATGAAGGCTCGTGAGCCCTCGTTCTACCATCTGGAAGCTTCTGCAGAGCTCAGCTGTCTTTCAGGGAGGACATTCTGTAGTAGAGAAAAAAATCCTTAACTTTCCTCCGGAAATGACTTGGATGAAAACACATTGTTTTCTTCTGGTGGAAGGAAGGTTAGCATGTGAGAGAAACTGATATTTAAATGATTGAGTTCTACCTTAGGATTGAAACCGTGGCTTTCAAATGAAGCTTTGAGGCCAAAAGTCTGTTGTAGACTGTGGAATTATCTCATGTTGCATCTGTGTGATAATGGCAGTATAAAAACCAGAAGCCCTTTTTAAATGATTAGATGTCAGTCTGTTAGGTTAAAGGAATCTTAATGTATATTTTCTAGAGAACAACAGACTCTCAGTTTATGTTCAGACTGTGAAAAGTGAGCCAAAATAAGAATTTGCATTTTTTAAAAGATTTTATTTATATATTTGACAGAGAGAAAGATCACAGACAGGTAGGCAGAGAGGCAGGCAGAGAGAGCGGAGGAAGCAGGCTCCCCCTCTCAGCTGAGCAGAGAGCCTGATGTGGGCCTCGATCCCAGGACCCTGAGATCATGACCTGAGCCGAAGGCAGAGGCCTAACCCACTGAGCCACCCAGGTGCCCAAGAATTTGCATGTTTTAAAAGCAGTTGTGTTTTTTTGTTTTTGTTTTTTTTTTTTTTAATAAAAAAGAAATCTTCAAACTAGCCCCCAGTACCACCATCCTTGGGTATTTTCCATCTTCTGTCCTCTGCTGGTCACAGCCACAAAAAGGACGTCGGGGCTAACATGGCTGTCTCTCTGAGGTTTGATACTGGATTTTGTCTAGCTCAACTGAACATTGTTGAGGACTTTTTTTTTTTTTCTCAGTGTTAGGCTTCCCTGCTTATGAGAACCTCAGGCTGTGTGAATTGGTGAACAGATAGCGTCTAATGTGTCCTTTGAGATCACTTGGACCAACACTCTTTTTGAAGCTGAGGGAAGTTTGCCCAGGCCCTGTCTCCTGTTTAACTCTTGCTCTCCCTTCCTGAGTTCCATGGCCAAAGGAGGACACTCTCGATTTCTGCTAAGGGACTTTCTGTCTCCTCGGTCATTCCACAGAGTGGACCCTCTTTCTTAGCCTACTAGTCTGAAACAGAGGCCTCATTTATCCATCCTGCCCGCCGCCCAGCGGATTTTAAAAGGCACGTCCTGTGTACTAGGCCCTTGGCCTCTGTTGGTGAATCCAGTCGATGAAGAGACTGCCTTCATGGAGCTCACCCTAGAGAGGGGAGAGAAACAGTAGGTACTAAACGTGATAAAGGACCGTATGATGTGGTGTATCTGAAGATAAGGACTAGGGGGGATAAGAAGAGCAAGCCGAACAGAGTGGAGGGGCCTGGGAAGAGGGGGTGCAGGTCAGGACTACACGCAGTTGTAGCGTGGAGAAGGTGACAATTGAGCAAAGACTCAGCAGGGATTCGGGGAACCTTGAAGAGCTGGGAACAGAATCCGAGGCAGAGGGGACTGATTTCTCTGTGCAGACGCCCTACTGTGCTGGGGCTTGGATCCTGATTTGTCTGATGAAGCCCCTGAGCAGGGGGTTGGCTGTTCCTCAGACCTGTGAGTGAGGAGGAGAGTGGGAAGAGAAGCCGGGAGCAGCGGGAAGGGGAGCCCCACCATGCAAGGCTTCCTAGGTGGGTAAGGACTTGGCCTTGACGTTTGATGTTGTACAGGATCCGGGGGCAGTTGGTGTGGGATGGTGCCCAGTGGAGTCGCGTGATCTGTGCTATGGTTGTGTTTTAAAAGGGTCATTCCGGTTGCTGCGTGGGGATGTTGGTGGCAGGGATACCAGGTGGGAAGCTGACCCAGGTGAGGTATGGTGCAGGCTTGGACCTGGGTGAGCTCTCTGCGCAAGGCAAAGTTGTGGATATACTAAAAGGCAGAGCCAGCAGGATTTCCGGACCGATTGGCCTGGCGAGTTAGAGACAGAGGAGCCAAAGATAACGTGGCAGAACCTGGGTTGCAGATGGAAATCTGAGTTTCAAAATGCTGTATACTCAATGGGCTGTGTTATAAAGAGGCTCTTCAGAAATATGCATATTTATGTAAAATCTTTGTCCAGAGAGCTTTACCTTTGTTTATCTTCAGAGCCTGTCTTCCTGCTTTGGTCTGGCGTTGGGGGAGGGTGGGGAGTAGGGAGGCGGAGAGGACTGGTGTTAGAGAAAGGCAATGGTTTGCACGAAGCAGAGGCCTTTACTGGAAGGAAGATGGTCTGGAATCCACAGGGTTTGCATGGCAGGGGGGCTTCCTGCTAGAGGGAAGTGGGGGCCTCTCCAGGCCCTTGCTGTGCATCACCTCCCTTTCCATCTACATGTTGTCTTTTTTGGGGGGAGGGGGGAGGGAGTGAGAGCAAGTGGCGGTAGGGGAGTGGGCAGAGAGAGAATCTCAAGCAGACTCCCTGCTCAGTGTGGAACCCGAGGTAGGGCTCCATCTCACCATTCCCAGATCATGACTTAAGTAGAAACCAAGAGTTGGAGGGTAAACCAACTGAGCCACCCAGGCCCCTCCCTGCAACAAGTGATCTTTTTCTTAAACAGCATTATGGAGATGTAATTCAAGTACCATATAATTCATCCTTTTAAAGTGTTTAGTCTGGGGCGCCTGGGTGGCTCAGTCGTTAAGCATCTGACTTCTGCTCAGGTCATGATCCCAGGGCCCTGGGATCGAGCCCCAGGTCAGGCTTGCTGCTCCGCGGGAAGCCTCCTTTTCCCTCCCCCACTCCCCCGCTTGTGTTCCCTCACTTGCTGTCTCTGTCAAGTAAATAAATAAAATCTTAAAAAAAAAAATAATGTAGTGTTTAGTCCAGTGGTTTTCAGGGTATTTACTGAGTGGTGCAACCATCACCACAATCTGTTAGAGCCTTTTCCTGACCCCAAAAAAGAGATCCCATAACCGGTTAGCAGTTGCTTTCCTTCTCCGCTCAGCTCCTGGCAACCTCCAGTCTGCTTTCCCACTGTGGACTCTCTGTATTTGCCTATCTGGCCATTTTGCATAAACGGAATCCTACAACATCTGTTCTTTTGTGATTGACTCCTCTTACTTAGCAGAACGTTTTCTTTTCTTTTTTTTTTAAGACTTTTTATTTATTCGAGAGAACGAGAGAGCATGAGGGTAGGAGCGGAGGGAGAGGGACAAGCAGATTCTGCACTAAGCCTGGAGCCTGACTTGGGGGTTTGATTTTTGTCCCTGAGGTCATGACCTGAACCCAAACCAAGAGTCGGACCTTTAAGTGACTGAGCCAGCCGGTCGCCCCTGAGCAGACATTCACATTGTAACATTTATCAGTACTTAATTCCTTTTCCTTGCTGAACACACAAGTTACTTTTGCATGTGATGCATTCTTGAAAAAAGACACAGGAAATGGAAATGTTAGTCACAAACAGATCAACTTACCTGTTACAAAGGGAATTGTTTGGGCCCAGAGAGCAAAGTGTATATGTGTGTATGCATGGGTGTAAGCTTGTGCATGCACACACACACACTCATGCACGCGAATTAATTTGTTCTCTTTCACCGTTGGATGCAAAGTGCATGGAATCTGTGGGTGCATAAAGACCATGGCTTTCTGGGGTGTCCTAGTGATCTTCTTTCATTCAGTGAGTCAGTAATTATGACATCCCCTCTACACTCCAGGGCCTGTGCTGGGACATGCTGGTTAATAGAAAGATGAACGGAGCAGACACAGCCCTCCCCTTCATGGAGCTTTCAGGGGTCATTAGGGGTAGGGTGGTGGGACTCGATATTAAATAAAATATTGAACAGAGGAGATATGAAACAAAATGATCTAGAATTACAATCTATGATAAGCACTTGAAAGAAAATAAGACACTATTAAGACAACAATGAGATCCTACCTGAAAATGCCCCCAGAGGAACCTGGATGGTGGTCAATGGATGAATGGATTAACGAAATGTGGCGTAGCCATACGATGGGATGTTATTCAGTCTTTAAAAAGGAAAGAAATTCTGACACATGCTACAATGTGAGTGAAACTTAAAGACCTTATGCTTGGTTAAAATGAGCTGAACACAAAAGAACGAGTATTGTACAATTCCACTCTATGAGGTTCCTGGAATAAGTTCAGAGAGATGGGAAGTAGAATGGGGAATTATTGTTTAATAAGCATTTCAGTTAGGGATGATGAAAAAATTCAGTAGCTGGATGATAGTAATAGTTGCACAACAGTGCAAGGTGAGTGCACTTAGTATCACTGAACTGTACTCTTAAAAATGGTTAAAACAGTAAATTTTTTTATATTTTACCACAATTTAAAAAAAATAGCAAAATAGCCTAGGAGGGTCTCTTGGAGGAGATTATACTTAAGTTGAGACCTGAAGGATGAGAAGCACTGGTCAAGGCTTTCCCTGGTCCTGCTAATGGGAAGGGCATGAGGCACAGGCAAAGACCCTGTGGTCAGAGCTTAGTTTGTGTTCTAGGAGCTGTGAAAAGGCCGGAATAGCTGGGAGAAGTCAGTGGGGCCCAGAAGCATGAAATGAGGTATTCATATTTTTGAGCAGCAGAGTGACATGATTTGATTTCTGATTTCAGAGGGCAACTCAGACTGTGGTGTGTGGAATGGGTTTGAGGGGCAGGAAAGCATTTGGGAAGTTGCTGTGGTGTCAGTGGGGGCTCCGTGAGGATCGGGATGACTGGCGAGGAGAAGAGAAGCGCAGGGCAGGAGCTGTGTTTGAGAGGTGGAGTCTTGGTCTTGATGTGGATCAGATTTGAGGACCTCCTAGAAGGAAGCGTCAGGTGAGTCTTAGATTTCTTACGGAACCAACTAAAGGTAATGGTCTCAGAGGCAGAGGAGCAGGCTGGAAGCAGAAGAATTTAGCTTCGGTCCTGTTCAGTTCCAGTTGCTGGGACGCCCGGGAGGGGCCAGCGGTTAAGCTTCGATAGGTTCAGAAGGCTTGGCTGGAGGCATGTAACTTTGGGAACTGGCCATGTGGATGTGGGTTTTGGGAGTTCCACAGGGACGTTGGAAAGCGTATGAAACTGGTGCATCCTGTCCTCAGGGTCAGCCTTTTACTTTTGATTTTTGTGAAATCATACATTCAGCCTCTTTTGTTTTAAGTAAAAAAAAAAAAAGTTTGTATGAATGCACTGGTCCTGCTTTATGGATGAAGAGGGGGAGGGGTATGCAGTATTGTCTGATACACAGGGCAGCTGTGCACACACCAAAATGCTTATCGGGTGCAGGAAAGGGTCAGTTTGTTATGAATGGGAACTTGATAAAGTCACGGGATTTCTCGGTCCATAGGGCATTTAAATTGTGTGGTGTATGTATTTACTGGCCTCTTTGCAAGTGAAAAAGCTATAACCTGCCTGAGGTCTCAAAAACTAGAAATTGAAGTGTTTTCTCAAGGTGAGGCTTCTTTCCAGACCCTCACAGCTGTGTTGGAAAAGCGGTACAAATGACCCAGAAATTGGTTAGCAAATGAAAATCCAGGCAGGGCTTACAGTTATATTTGAATCTCAGATGAACGGTGAGCAATTTTTTTTTTAAAGATTTTATTTATTTATTTATTTGACAGAGAGAAACACAGCTAGAGAGGGGAACACAAGCAGGGAGAGTGAGAGAGGGAGAAGCAGGCTCCCCACCGAGCAGGGAGCCCGATGCGGGGCTCGATCCCAGGTCTCCAGGATCATGACCTGAGCTGAAGGCAGTCTCTTAACCAACTGAGCCACCCAGGCACCCCCGGTGAGCAAATTTTTAAAAAATAAATGTATTCGGTGTAGTATTTGGGACATACTTATATTAAAAAATTGTATCTAAAATTCAAATTTAACTGCATGTCCTGCATTTAATTTGGAAACACTACCCAGAATTGAACTTTTGGAACACAAAGATGTTTGTAAGTTGAGGACTACTTGTGTATTCCATTTGACAATTTCTAGATCTTCCATACATTTTTTTAAAAAAATTTGGGAATTGGGTGGGACAAGGATTGGTTTACTTGTTCTCTCAAAATGGCTGGTCTTTGGTGAATATTCATTATTTGTAATAGAACAGCAGCTTGGTGTTGGGGAAAGGCCCTGGCATCAGGAGATGTCCGATCTGGCCAAGTCACTGACCAGTAGCTTGACCTTGGCTAGTAATAACATACCGTATATTTTTAGACCACTTCCTTGCTTTGAAGTCCTCTCACTTAGCAGTTGTTAGGATGGATGGAAACCCCATGGACCCGATGAGCAACACAAGGGAGAGCAGGTCTAGGTGGATGGTCTTTGGCTAGAGCTAGGCTAAGGCCCTCTTCTCCACTTACGTTCAGTATTGTCCATTAATTTTCAAAGCTCACATTTCTTTATGCTCCCTGTCATGCCCCTACGTCTGATAGAATATCTTCCTGATGTCATTCTCTGCACAGTGTCCTATGCCATAAGATTCCAACTTCTAAAAGTTACATGGTGGACATAATTTCAAGTCACAAGTTAAGACAATGAAGCCTACGCCACTTTGGCAGTGCCGGCGGCCTCCCTGTATGCTGTCCTTTCTGTGATGGAGCCGGTAGTAGTTGACAAGCATGAAGGGCCACCGTTTTGCAATAGCAAGCTTAGTTTCTTAGATGAGGCATTGTCTTAATAACAGCGATGCTTACTGGGATTTTTGAAATCCTGATGCTTAAAGTATACCAGTCCCAATGGATGCCTCCAATAGCTATAGACCCGGATGCGGATAGTACATGTTCTATATTTTGGGGAATTCTTCCTCTTCCTCTTGGAGTATGCTGGTGCTATCTGCAGCCAGTGCTACCGACAGCTGCTGGCACACAGTAGGAACTCAACAATGTGTGAGTGAATGATTATAAGGGACCCTACTCCTTGAAGACAGCTTTGAAGGCCATTACTTTCCCTCTAATGTTGACTTCAGAGAGCTATGACTGTGTTAGAAATAGTGCTTGCCCTTCAGGTATTTCATATGTAATGGGGGAATAGTATAAAAACGAATTTCAGGTATGGGGAAGTAATGGTTTTCACACAAGGGAAGAAGAAACCTGTCTTTCCGATGGCGGGTACGTGCAGTACGTTCCGTCTTGTTTCATTCCATGTTCACTTTGTTGAAGTATGTTTTATGTCTACCCAGCGAATACCATAGAGCCCTTTAGAAGGTTGATCAAATTTTAAATGAGGCCTTTTTGTTTTAAATGTTTTTTTTTTCCCTGTATTTTGAGAAAATTTAAATCTACAGAAAAATAGTACCAACATTCAGGTACCTAATCACTGAAGCTTGACAAAATTTGGAGTGTTTTTAAATAAAGTTAAAAATCAGTAAAGCCATGCAGTCTGTAAGGACTACACCAGTTTTGAAAAGGAAGTTTCCAGCAAAGACCCAGCCAGAATAACAAAAGGACATCTATAGTATGTCCCACGCTACCCAGCCTCTGTGTTCTGGTGGGGTTTTTAGGCTTACTTTTTATCAGATGAAGTTATATTTTATATAGGTTCCTTTGAATGTGTCCTAAGGAAATCAGTAAGCATGATAAGGCTTTGATTATACTTGTCAGAGGGCTAAGGGAGCATAAATGTTGGTGACTGTTCCAAGAACGAAAGTACATTTCATTATAAAGTAAAATTTTGTTTGCCACATTGTCTTAGGAATGGTACAATGATTTTTAGTCTAGAGTACCCTTAGGGTTTATTACTATCACAAAGTTCATTGTCTTCAAATTTTTATATTAGAATACTTCCAGGGTGCCTGGGTGGCTCAGTTGTTAAGCATCTTCCTTCGGCTCAGGACATGATCCCAGGATCCTGGGATTGAGTCCGCATCATCGGGCCCCCTGCTCAGTGGGAGAGCCTGCTTCTCCCTCTGTCACTCCCCCTGCTTGTGTTCCCTCTCTCTCTGTCTCTCAAAAAATAAAATCTTTAAAAAAAAAAAGAATACTTCAAATCTTTCAAACAATATGTTTTTTAAAGATTCTATTTATTTCTTCAAGATAGAGCGCCCGAGAATGAGAGCGAGGGGGGAGAGTGGTGGTGTGAGGGGCGGGACAGGAGGCGGGTGGGTGGCAGGGGGACACCAGAGGACTCTGTCTGGAGCATGGAGCCAGATGCGGGGCGAGACAGGATCCAGATCCTGGGGTCGTGGCCTGAGCTCAGCTGCCTGAGCCACCCAGGCCCCCCTCAATACTTTTGTCCGAAATTGGCCAGTTCCTCTATATTTTAGAATTGGTCTGACAAAGCTGTAAGTGGTCAGGAATCATTTTTCTGTCCCAAAGGGTTCAGTCGATGTTATCTCCCAGATCTGGTTGTATTTTAACCCCTCTTACTAAACAAAGCTAGTACTATCTCTACTTTATGTTTTCATTTTTTTAAAAACTCCCTTTAACATTTTTGGGGGTTCCTAGTTTTCATGACTCTTTTGATGACCACAGTTATTATTGAAATGAAGGCTCTCAGATTAGAGGCTACCCAACAAAATTCCCAGCTCTTACTCCCTATTTACATTAAATTTAACTGGATCCTTCCCTCCTGACCTCTGCCCATATTGTTCTCCACTTAATAGGTGACCCTGAGATTTCTGTCTTATTTCTTTGCTTATTTCCTGGACTGGTTCAGGTCTCATCTTTATTTATTTTGTATTTCCTTTAAAGATTTTTATTTATTTGACAGAGAGAGCACAAGCAGGGGGAGTAGGAGGGAGAGGGAGAAGCAGGCTCCCTGTTGAGCAGGGAGCCTGATACGGGGCTCAATCCCATGACCTGATCCAAAGGCGGACATTCAACTGACTGAGCCACCCAGATGCCCCATGTCTTATGTTCAGACTGACTGAGCAGTCTATATGTGCCCATCTCATTAGTAGTGAAATTAAAATGGCAGGGTGATGAGTACATCATAATCCGGCATTGTGATAGACTCTCTTTTTTAAAGATTTTATTTTTATTTTTTTAAAGATTTTATTTATTTATTTGACAGACACAGCAAAAGGGAACACAAGCAGGGGGAGTGGGAGGAGAAGCAGGTGTCCCGCTGAGCAGGGAGCCCGATGTTGGGCTCGGTCCCAGGACTCCGGGATCATGACCTGAGCTGAAGGCAGATGCCTAACGACTGAGCCACCTAGGTACCCCAAGGTTTTATTTTTTTAAGTAATTGCTCCACCAAGTGTGGGGCTCGAACTCACAACCCTGAGATCAAAAGTCATACCCTCCACTGACTGAGCCCGCCAGGTGCCGCTGTGACAGACCCTTACAAAGCCCAAGCTATCATTTAAAGAGGAAGCATTGAATGCAAAAAGAAAAAGGCTGACAATGATATATTTGATCATTAAAGTGATTTCAATAGGAAAGGAATGCTTTCATTCCTGAAGTTAATGGTGCAGTCCCTTCTACTAACTTTATCTGATATGAAATGTCATTTCCCTCTTAGCTGGAATTTTTTTTTTTTTTAAAGATTTTATTTATTTGACAGAGAGAAACACAGCCAGAGAGGGAACACAAGCAGGGGGAGTGAGAGAGGGAGAAGCAGGCTTCCCGCCGAGCAGGGAGCCCGATGTGGGACTCGACCCCAGATCTCCGGGATCATGACCCGAGCTGAAGGCAGCCGCCCAACCAACTGAGCCACCCAGGCACCCCTCTTAGCTGGAATTCTAATAGGACAGAGCATACCCCTCCGTCTCAGGGTCTCCACATGTGCCCTATTCTTTGCCTGTGACTCCTATCCACCCACCTCCCTGCTGAGCAGGTGTTACTTCCTCCTTGAAGACTTCCTGATTCTCCACCCTCCCAGATCAAAGTGGAGGACCCCTACTCTGTTCTGGCCACTCTTTGTATATTCCTGACCCAGATCTCACCATCTCAGAGATGGTAGCTAGCCTTTATTTCACGTGCCGACTCCACTAGTAAAGCTGGTAGTTACCTAAAGCAGCAGCAGCAGACTTCCTGAATTAGAAACTCGCGAAGTAGAACCGAGCCATCAGTGTCTGAACGGAACTTGCAGATGATTCTGACACCTGCTCCTCATTGAGGACCACTGGTCTAGAAGTTTTTGGTGAGTAGGATTCTGAAGTCACGTCCAGCTGGGCAGGGAAGGATATGCTAAGATTCCTTAGTGACACAAATCACTTTGAGCAGGTGAGAAGCAGGACAGGTGTAGGCCTGGGGCAGTGCCATCCTGAACTGTATTGGAGTCGCGGGTCTATCTGTGTCTGTGTGAGGCTGTCACATGCTTGAGAAGAGCACCTGTTGAGGGCTCACGCATGCAACCCAGCCCTCAGCACAGGGCTTTCCTGCTAGTAGCTGTTTTACAAGGATAAGGACAGTGGTAGAGTCGGATATGACTTTTTCTACACTGAGAGTCACTGGAATTAGCTGCCGTTATTGGAAGATGTTCTCCGAGAGCAGGTGTCCAAGTTGGTTGGTGTGGTAGTGACCCTGGGGTGGAAAGAACCACCTGCAGCCTGATCAAGGAAACTTTCTGGCTTCATTCCTTTGGTAAGGTGCCAGAGGAGAATAACCACGTTCTTGGACCGTATTACCTATTAAAATAGTCACAAACAATAATTGGTATTTTAAGATATTTAGCACTGACTTCTGGCACATATTGCCATCCTTTGCAAATGCCACAAAATACCAGGGATTGTTTTTAGTTAGCTCCTGCTTGGGAAAAGTGGACTCTTGTGACATCTTGGTTTAGATAGGAGATAATTTTACCAATGATACTTGGAAGCTTCTAGCCCATTCCATGACTTTGAGCTATAAAATATTTGCATATAAGGGAAAAACAGCTCATCTCAAGATTCACACACTGTTTGGGGGTCTGTGTTGATTATCAAAAGACAATAAAGCCAAAGGGTTTTCAAGATCTGTGGAGTATATTGGGGTTAGCACAACTACAGTTGTTTCTTACTAGATAGAGCAAGGTCAAGCTTAGGAGTAGGTCTGGTTTTACGCAGTGAATTCTAGGTGCTTGTCCACAAAGCCAGAACATGAGACACCTGGTTTGTGGGACTCTTTCCCTGGGTGGGCTGTGAACTTTCAAGGCCAAAGTCAGGCACCAGCTTTTTTAGAGATTGGAAAAGTATCTCTAACCTGATCAACTGGGGCGGCTTGGGGCCCTAGGGGTTGTTTTAGGTTGTCCCAACTCAGGGGGTGCTGCTTACATTTACAGCACCCCAGGAGGCTACTAAATGTCCCATGATACCCAGGACCACTTCCACAGCAAGGCATCCCGCCTGAAATGTACAGTGCTGGGCTGGGGAAATCTTGCCCTTCGCTGCGGACTTCCTCGCTGCGTGCTTCTGCTTCCCTGAGCCAATCTTCTCCATTTTGGTGGCTTTTGGTGCCATTAACACGCCAGTTTCTGCTGAGTTGCCATGGCAGTTTTCTCCCTGCCAGCCCTGCTCTCCGCTGGTGGGTCTCCAGAGCAGTGCTGACCACTGCCCCCTCCCCTCCCCCGGGCCCCCAAGCTGGTTTAGAATGACTCCTCCTGCTGTTGCTGAAGCCAGACACTTGGACTTGAACCATGACCCCTTCCTCCTCCACATCGCGCCAACCTGACCTCCATTTCCTTTTTTTAATATTTTATGTATTTGAGATAGAGCTAGCATGAGGAGGGTAGGGCAGAGGGAGAAGCAGACTCTGCAGAGCAGGGAGCCCCATGCAGGACTCGATCCCAGGACCTTGGAATCATGACCTGAGCCAAAGGCAGACACTTAACCCACTGAGCCACCCAGGGACCCTGTGACCTCCATTCCAGTCCATCTCTTAGGTCTGCTGCTTCTACCTCCCAAAGGTCTTGAGTCCACCTGATTGTCTCCACTGCAGCCCCCTTATTCAACCATCACCACCCTCCTCCTGAGCTCCCCTCCGCCAGGAGTCCCCTAACTGATGTTTCTATTCACATTCCAGAGCAGCCCACTCAAGTCCTGGAGTACATCTGTACCCAGCTGCAAAATTTTTTGTAGCTCGCCATTGCACTGATAGCATTTACCTCTTTCCTGTGGCTTAGTAGGTCCAGCCTGCAACCCCCTGACAGTTTCACTCTTGTCCTGCTTTAGCTTCTGGAGCACGATGGCCCTTTCCTGTCCTGGGACCTGCTTTCTTGCCTGAAAAGCTCTTCTGCACAAGGACTGCTTATCTTTTGCTTTTGCAAAAGTGTCATTTCACCGGAGCACTCTCTGACCACCCCCCATGAAAGGAGGTCCCCCTTCATCTCTTCATTTGCTTGTGGGCTTATTGGTGTGCTGCTCCCTGAGTCTAGAAGCTTCCAAAGAAGGAACCACATCTGTCCTGCTCTCTACGGCTCAGCTTGTTATCTGATCACAATCTGTGGGCCATTAGTGGGAGTGGTTGCTGCCTGGGTGGCCAGGTGAGCGAAGGGCGACCAGCCTGCAGGGCTGAGAGGGCACAGAGAAGGGCGTTATTCGCTCAGATCAGGGGTGTTCAGGAACCTTCCTAAGAGGGGGCTTAAAATGATTGGAGGTTCTCCAGGTTCGGGAAATGATGGAAAGTTTTAATTGGGGTGGGGAAAATACTTTAAAATAAATGGAGTCTAAAGCAAGCTCTGGCCTCTGAGAGGCCCGCAGCCACTCAGAAAGTGGCTACTTTGACAGCGTAGATCTTCTCAAACATGAATGCACATATGAACTCTTGGGGAATCTTGTGAAAATGTAGATTCAGGGTTGGTTGGAAGGTGAAGTTGTGCAGTTCTCCCAAGCTCTGGACGAGTCCGAGGCTGCCGGTCTGCAGGGCGTAGAGGATGGGCGGGACCAACTTATTGTGGACAGTACAGCAGCTCCGTCCTCGTGTGCCCTTTGATAAAGGGTAGGAGACAGGACTTCCACGTGTTCTCTGATAATTTTCTTTGGACTTAATTGTGGGACACAAAGAGGCGTCTGATGGCTTCATTTTAGGCAGCGTCTTCCAACTCTAGCTTGGTAACTTTAAAGTTCTTATTACCCGGGCCTTCCTATTTAATGAAGGAAGGGAAGTAGAAATATAAACACAGTTGTTTCTGAGCCCCGATGGTCTGTCCTGTACCCGTCGTCAAAGGACGACAGTAAGCATGCTAGTACTTTAAGTATCCGTCCACTTAAATATTATCCATCCTGCATTCCTCCAGGTGCGTTCTCCTGTAATCTGCACCTTTTTATGGTTTCTCTGCAGCACATTTGTTGCTCGGAGGGTCTTGTCCTACTGGGCAACCCCCCAGCTCCCCTAACAACCTATGTCTTTTTAAAAAAGACAAACTAATATTAATCCAGGCCAGTCATCATTTGGAGGGTAAATCTGTTGTCCTGAAAGAACCCCATCATTGTCCAGATTCCCTATTATCTGGAGCCTGTGTTAATATATATATGAACCAGTGGAGACTGGGGAGTCATCTGTGTGGGGTTGTGTTCGGTCTTCTTGGGGTTGTAACCAAGGAGGTTCTTCAACTTGGCTGCACATTGGAATCTCCTGGGGAGCGTCAACCGTTTTGATGCCCCCAAGTCCCCCATGGGAGGCTGGTGGTGAAGGGGGGTGGTGGGAGTCACCCAGGTGGGGTACACCTGGGGGGATTCTAGTGCAGTGTGGAGGCAGAGACTTGCCTGGAAGGTAGATGCTGGAGGAGTCTGCCTTCTCTGGGATGTCTTTCAGTGTGTCAGAAATTCACAGGGGCTTATGGAAACGCCAGAGTATCACCAAATAGGGGTAAGGATTGAAAAAAATAAGCTGTGGCACCCAGACTTGGGACTGGCTGTGGGCGGCCTTGATCGAGACCACGGCCTCATTGCTCACATCTGGTTTGTGATTTGCTGATGACGAAGTGCCTACACCTGCAGTATGTTAGACACAAAACTTCTAAAGAGAGGGCAAGCCACCTTTGTCCCTTCTGCCCTTTCTTCAAGGGACACAGTTCTATGTCATCGGGGATTCTACCGCCTTGTTATCCTGGCCTGGAGCCCCTCCCAGGCCCTCCCCAGGCTGTGTTAGGGACCAGGCTCTCACGTAGCATCTCCTGGCACCTCCCGTATTATACTTAACAATCTGTGATGGTTTCCCCCCCTTTAAGGGTTGTGATCATGATAACCTCTTCATCCCAAGGGTCTGTCACCCAGTAGGCAGTCACTAAGTGATGATTTCATCCATCCATCTGTCACTGCTTTTCTGGTGGAGACACCAGGCACAGGGAGATGAAATACAGTTCAGAACGCCCCTCCCCTAATCTTTCTGAGCCCCAGATTCCTCTTGTAAAAATGAAGGGTTTGGAAATTTGCTCTAACATCCCTTACAGCTCTGAAATAGGTGGTTCTGTTTTTTTTTTTTTTTTTTTTTTTAAGATTTTATTTATTTGACAGAGAGAAACACAGCCGGAGAGGGAACACAAGCAGGGGGAGTGAGAGAGGGAGAAGCACGCTTCCTGGCGATCAGGGAGCCCAATGTGGGACTCAATCCCGGGACTCTGGGATCATGACCTGAGCCAAAGGCAGTCGCTTAACCAACTGAGCCACCCAGGCGTCCCAAGGTGGTTCTGTTTTATCATTTTAACTCTTTGTTGCAAAAACTCAACAGAGCCCTTGGGCGGGTGTGAAACAGTCTCAAGAAGAGAGAGTAGAGGTATGATTGACAGGAACAGGAAGTCCTATGTCACTTCAGCCTGGACCAGGGACATGGTCCTGACTGCCGCATGTTAGTATCCCCTAGGGAGGTCGAGAAAGCAGAAACTCCTGTGTTAAACCCTTTTCTGACCTTTCCCAAGTGATCCTGAAGTAGACCAGCTGGTGTGCGAGGACCACTTTTGTTCTTCTGGAGATTGCTGCAGCTGGCCAGCAGTGGTCCCATGGATGGACTTCTGAACAGCTGGCTGGCCCCCGAGCAGTGCCCTTGTGCCCTGGCCAGCCGCGGGCACTGTGTACATGTTGCTGAGACTGGCAAGGGGCCCTCTGCCCAGTTCATGAGGGAGTCAGGGGCGTGGCTACTTCAACCTGACTCTTGACCCCTTAGAAATCACTTCTTAGTCAGGGTGAGGAGGAGGGGTGGGTGTGGGCAAACAGGGAAGGAGGAAATGTGAAACCACATCTGTTCACAGAAAAAATAAGTTCACATGTGGTATTCAATATTGGTTGCATCAGGCAACCCCCTTTGGCTAAAGCCAGAGAGAAGATTTTGAGGGTTAGGGCACTGGGGTGGCTCAGTTCCGTGAGTGGCTGACTCTTGGTTTTGGCTCTGGTCGTAATCTCCAGGTTCTGGAATCAAGCCCTGCTCTAGGCTCAGCGGGGAGTCTCTTGGAAATTCTCTCCCTTCCTTACCCTCTGATCCCTCGCCCCGCCATGCTCTCAGGCATGCTCGCTCTTTCTAAAATAAATGAATCTTAAAAAATTTTGAGGGTGTAAAATGAGATCATTTCTCTGGCCTTGCGTGTGATTGGCAGATGATTGAAAATCCACATTGCCAATGTAATTTTTACTTTCCCCAGCCCCACCACACACCTTAGGAGAAGTCCTCTTTTTCTCTGGCTCCCTCCTGCCTGCTCCACCCCCACCAACCAGGGTCTGAATGGGAAGCTGCCTACTGGCTCAGTGCGTGATAAGATCTGACTCCTCATTGTTAAATTCCCCAGCTGTTAATGTATGTCAACAAGCAACAGGATGTCCCTTACAGCTGCGCGTCGGGCCTTAGGAGCCTGCCAACAGGGAGCCATTTACCGAGTCAGTCCTCATTGTGACCTCATCCATTTTCACTGTAAAAGGACTTTTTAAGGAAATTGACAAGTTAAATATTTTTTAATCCTTTCAAGGATTTGGGTAAGTTAGTAAAAGATTACAATGGCCTCGTTGGCTCTACCTTTTCCAACTTCAGATTAAAAAAAACAAAGTTCTCCATTTATCAGCATCTCCAAGACAGTTTTACATATATAGACCAACTTGTGAAGAGGAGATTCCTAATAATCAAATCGGATCAGGGACTTAAGGTCAGTTGAGTGAGTCAGCTTTTGAACTTCAGCATTTATGTGCTGTGGTGATTTACAGTGGGCACAGCGAAAAGAGAATGGTTACTGTGATTGCCTGTGTGTCATTTGTCTTTTATTACATAACACAGGCTAAGCATTGATAATCATCCCCACCCCCCAAAAAGATGTAAGCACTGTGTTCAGTGATGCTAAAATAAAAAAAGAGAACGTATCACACCAGGGCTCATACCCCTTTGATTTTTTTTTATTAAAAGATTTTATTTATTTATTTGACAGAGAGAGATCACAAGTAGGTGGAGAGGCAGGCAGAGAGGGAAGCAGACTCCCTGCCGAGCAGAGAGCCTGATGTGGGCCTCAATCCCAGGACCCTGAGATCATGACCTGAGCCAAAAGCAGAGGCTTTAACCGACTGAGCCACCCAGGCGCCCTCATACCCCTTTTATTTTAAAAGCGAATTTTGAATTTTATTTTTGGACCACCCCCCCTCCTCTCCCCCTCCCCCCTAGCCTTCAAGTTCTGTGAGTGCTTGTAACGCTTCACATCTGCTCATTTTCTTTGGTGGGAAGTCTCCGCTCCCTGGTTTGCATATTTGACTGCTAGACCTCTCATGCTTGTTGCATGCAAGCTGTCTCAAGGGACCTTTTACCAAATTTGGGGCCCTGCTAAAATGTCTCCGGATTCTCATAAGTGCAATTTGTGGTTTCTGCTGTTTCTGGGAGACCTCGCTCCTTGTCGGGGAACTGGACCTGGTAATGCCCTTGTCATGGGCAGAATATGGCACAAGGGAAGGGGGGTCACTTCCAAGGCAAGGGTGCAAAAAAAGACCCTCCAGCCACTAGTCCACAAGGAGGCAAATCCTGCCGGGAGGCCTCTGAGTGAGCTGGGAAGCAGAGAGCCTGACCTATTGAGACTGAGATAATACTTGTGTTTAAATGGCTGAAGTTGGGGGTCCTTTGTTATGCAGCAATAGGTAACTCATACAGGGACACAGATTCAAGGGACAGTTAAAGTGTTCCCTGCCATTGGGGCACAGACCATCTGTCCTGAGCGCTAGAGTTGCCAAGCGTTATTGGTGAGCCAAGATGTGAAATCATCGTTACTTTCTGATGAAGGACTCCAAAAATATCCCAGCTTCAGTGTTCCCATGTATTTTGTGTGTGTGTGTTTGTTTTTCAGTTTAGTTCTTATAATTTTTTTTTTTTTAAGATTTTATTTATTTGACAGAGAGAAACACAGTCAGAGGGAACACAAGGAAGGGGAGTGAGAGAGGGAGAAGCAGGCTTCCCGCCGAGCAGGGAGCCCGATGTGGGACTCGATCCCGGGTCTCCGGGATCATGACCTGAGCTGAAGGCAGTCGCTCAACCAACTGAGCCACCCAGGTGCTCTTAGTTTTTAGAATAAGTAAAACATGTGAGTGCTAGAGTCTTCAAAAGGTCTGAAAGGGTATAAAGTGTCAGGTTGGTCTTCCCCGTTCCGTGTCAGTGCCCACTTCCCCTCCCCAAAGTCAACAGCCCGTACCAGTTTATCGGTTATCTTTCTAGAGATAGTCTTTGCATTTACAAATGTGTACATGACCAAAGTGTGCAGACCTATCCCACCCCCACTCAGAAACGCACAGGGCAATGCAATCTGATTTCAACTTGGACTCAAAATCGGGAGTATGGTTGATACATAATCCATGGAAAACTTACGTAATTCCTGCCAGTCCATTCTGCCCTGAACTTAACAGATAAGAAATTCACTTAAGGAAACAGTGGAAAAACCTTTGAGAGAAAGAAAGATAACAAGCCGTGGAATGATTGGGCCTAGAGAAGCCATCCCGTTTATCTACTTGCCTTGGCAGGATGGTATTTAAGCCATCCAGAGGAGCTGCTTTTGAGGGACTTCCATCATGAAATAACTTCTTGATCTTTGGGGAAACGGGGAGATGGAAGTAACTCTCCTTACCAGAGAATGTCCCAGAAGGTTGTTCTAGAATTTTCTCCTTAGGAACCCTGCATATTGTGAAAAATGAGGCATGCATGTGTGATTTGCTTCTGGGAACTAAGATGACCCCGCCCTAGCTGTGGAGTGAGTCCCAAGAGCAGATCTGAAGAGAAGGGCTTGTTCTCTGTCCTTCACTACTTGGTAGCCGCTGGGTGGTGGAGACTCTGGGTCCCTGGTGGTAATGGTGTGGATGGCGGCCCCCGCTGCGGACCGGGCTGGGTCCTTCCTCCGCCGGCTTGGTAGCCTTTGCCACACGTCTTCACCCGTCGCTGTCTCCATTTCCTCTCTGCAAGGGGAAGGTGATGAAACCGTAGCTTTCAAGGATGGGGAGGCCTAATTGACATGGTGTTTGAAGGCCAATAAATGCCCTAGAAGAACGGCGCCTAGTGACTGCGAGGAGGTTGTTCTCAGTGCGCGTGTCACCTTTACAGTGTGGGCAGCGCGCCAACGTGTCACCGCGTAGGTGGCGGAGGGACGCTGCGGAATTCAGCCACACACAGACATTGGCTGTGTTCCCTTTGCGCGTGGTACCCGCTCTGAACCGAATGGAATCAGAAGTACGCTCACCTGGACCGTGGTCACAGGACCCGCCAATGCTCCGTGCTGGGAGGGCAGGAGGGGAAAGCATCCTCCAAACTCCCACGGTGCCGGTCGGTGGCTCATGGTTCCCGTGACTGGAATCAGCGTACTGTGTGTTCCTGGTTCTGGCATCACTATTCTGACTAAGGCCACACAGGAATGGTTAGGTTTCCACTGAATGCCTCCTTATGTCACTGCTCTCTGACAGGATCTCTTTCCATATGGAGAAATCTCAGAGCTTGTTAATGTTTCTTAATGCTAAGCCACTCATCTGGGACCCTGATGGTATGGAGTAAGAATTCCTTCCTTCCTGCCCCCTTCCTCTGTCCTCTCCCCATCTCCTTCCTCATTCCTCCTTCTCTCTCCATCTCCTTCCTCCTCCCTCCCTTCCTTCTCTCCTTCCTTCTCTCCTTCCTTCCTTCCATCCATCCATCCAACACTGGAGTACCTCCCATGTGCCTGGCACTGTTCTGGATTCATCAGAGAGAAAAAGAGACCATGTTTTTGCCCTCATGGAGCTTACATTCCCACATGGAGAGAGCGAGAAGAAACACATGAGCACACGTCTCTGGGCTGGTGTGAAATGCAGTGAGGGGAAGATAGTGGGGGCAAAGGATAAGGGATAGCGGTGGACGAGGTGAGGGTTTACGGGCTCACACAGGTCGTGAGGGAGTGAGCACTGCTCCAATCCACGAATACCTGGGAGCTGCCTACTTTGTGTTGCGCGGTGCTCTGGCTGCCCACTTCCCACGGAGGTTGCACTGGCTTACTGCACCTGCGTGCTGCCCCCTCTTGGCCCATTTTCCATCTGACTTCCCAGCTGCGAACAGGCTCCACAGTGCCCTGTGCGGTCTGGGTCTCCCCGCAGACTGTATGTTCCCTGATGGAAGGGATTCTTGTTTCTTCTGTTCAGACCTGTCTGAAAACTGTTGCTTCTCCCTCTGAAAGGCTTTCAGTGAGCCCTCACCTGCCCTGCCTTCTCCTCTGCCTTTGCCATCCTCAGGCTGCAGGACTGTAGGGACTTCCTGCCATCTTGACTCAGCCACATATCGACTGGGGTCCCTGCTCAGGGTTATCATTTCTGAATTGCCTATCTGATGAGGCCAGTTCCTGGCAGAGAGGCGCCAGGCTCTTGGCACGGACAGTTGTGTGAAGAGTGCTCCCCCTGCTTCCATGCTGTGCTGATGCTTCTGCCCCCAGAGCCGTCCTCGCTTGTTCTGGAACATTCCTGCCCCTTCCCGCATCTCCATGTCCTCACAGTCCCCAGGGCGGCTCCGTCACAGTGGAGACACATCCGTGGGCTAGATTCCTGTCCGTCTCCCCTGAGATGGAAGCATGGGAAGGACAGGAGGCCTGTCTTGCCCACCAGCTGCTGACGGGTTACCTGTCAGAAAGCCTGTAGATATTTGTCCAAAGCATGAGGAGCCTCTCAGGACCTCTGCTTGCTGAGTACACAAGTTCCAAATGCCTCTCGCCTACAGGGCCTCCTGGCCTTGCTTCGGTCTTCCTCCCCAGCCTCCTCTTCAAACCGTCTTCTTCCTACACCTGCCTGTGCTCTCGAAGCTAATCCCCGCATCCCGTGGTTTCCTCTCCTAAAGTGTCTGCCGTCTCTTTCTTCCTATCTCCCACCCTGATCACCGCCAACTCAAATAACTTTCGTCCTCTCTCCGTCCTTCCTGGAAGTTCCCACTCTCCCCTGTGGCTGCTTCTAGCACCTGTCACACTGAATTTCAGTGATACGGGTATTTGTCACTGTTGCTGTTTAGACGGTAAGCTTAAGGGGACAGGCTCCTGTTTCATATGTCACTATATACTTTAAGTATATATATGTCCTATTCATATATGTTTGATCTTGATATACATATCGGCTAATATCTATAATGTACTTCAGACATAGATCTCTAGTCACATGGTTTTTGGATTAACAGGAAATGGTGGAATCTGATATCTAGGAGGCTTGTTTCTTATGACTACTCTTAACTCTTCTGTAACTCACTGATAGGATAGAATTCACAGTTTGAGCTCAGTGCTGGAAGGTGTCCTGTGGCGAGAATTCAGGGCTCTATAGTGTGGCTTATTTGTCTCAAAGCTAAAGGTAGAGTCTGCCTTTTTTTCTCCCAGGCTATTTATCATGAGTTTCTGGGCCTCAAGCTGTACTCTCTCCTGACTGTGGTTTTCCTGGTTGTTCAAGAAAAATGCTGGGGTGCCCCTTGATGTTACCAAAAAACTAACTTCTCTTTTCTGATGCTACTCAGATCTTTGGAAACTGGATGTGTTCTGATCAGATCCCTGGTCTCCTACCTTGGGGATTATAGTGAAATTTGGACCCGAGGCAGTGCCCCAGAGCTGCGCTGTGTGTGGCCCGTGTGACTGGATCATAAGGCTCATCACGTACCAAAAAAGAAACACTGCAATAGACATTTATGTATTAGTTTATTTTCAGGTAGGCGTGTTGCCCAGGCTTGCTCAAACTCCCAAGCCTGAGATCCAGAGTGGGACACTTAACCACGTGAGCCACCCAGGTACAAATAGGGAACAAATTGTAGGGACAAATAGAATTCTAAAGTGCAGATGCCTAGAAATGACTCCTCAGCCTGTTTTTAGAAGCTTAGTGAGGGAAACCCGCTAACCTCAGATCACTTAGGAATTATAGAGAAGGTGAATTGAAGGGTCTGAAGTAAGGTGGGGGGTGGATGGTCTTGAAACAGGCGATGTACGGAGCCTACTGCTGAGAGGTGGGCCGTATGATGATCGGTAAAATGCCATCTGCTGTACAAAGGACAGCCAGCCTGTCCCCTAAAGCAGGGGTGTGTCTCTAAGAGAAATGGCTTTATGAGTTTATGAAGCGGCTGTGGAAAAAATTAACCCTCTTAATTTTCCTAACAGCTGTACTGGCATGAAATGCAGATTTCTTGATAAAAATTAAAGTTCATGTCCATACTAGAGAGGGGACATTAAGTCGTGTCTGTCTCACTGTTCCTTTTCTGTTCTTCTCGCCCTCTTTCCCAGTAGGGCATGTGGAGATGCTTTGCTCGGATCTGTTCCCGTGCACTTGAAATCCGCCGCGGCGGGCAGACCCAGGGTACCTGTCCTCGCATGTGGTTTGCCCCACGGACAAGCCACCCTGCTGGCTGGCTGTTAATTTTGAGGCCCCCATCACCCCTTCTCCTTCTCTTCTAGGCCCTTTCCATCCCTGAAAACTCTTGTTTCAGTGGCCCGACCATGGAGACCCTGGTTCTCACTGTGGGGCCGGCTGGCACCAGTGGGAGGAGTTTTGTGCCTCCAGCGGCCGCGGAGTGGGCAAAGTGAGCAGGGGGGAGAGGGCTCCCAGCGGCCCACGGAAAGAAACATTGTTGCACGTGGTAACCAAGTGCCATGGTACCATTTTGTATAGAACACAGGCCTCTGGAGGCAAATGGGCGTTTTGTGGACGACTCTGGAAAGATCCATGCTGATCTTCAGACAACCAGCTAAAATCTTTGGATTCCTGTCGGCAGCGTGGGGTGAGCCGGGCATGTGGGAGGCTGGCTGCGCTGATCTAGCTCCTTCTGCCTGAGAGCAAGAGAAAGGAGTTCCGGGCATGACAGTTTGTGAGCAGTATCACAAGGGACTAGATCTGAATCTAGGCTCTGTGATATACTAGTTGTGAGATGCTGGGAGGCTTTCTAGGCCTCAGTGTGTTCATCTGTAACATGGGAACAACAGAACCTACGTCATTGGGTCCGTGTGAGCTCCAAATGCATTGATGTGTCTTAGGTGCTTGGAAGTCCCTGGCACATAGTATCCGCTCCAGCAGGCTGGCTGGTGTTATCAGTCCGTACTTCGATCCGGATAACACGCCTACTCTGGGCCTTTCGCTGTGTGTCTGGAATGCAGCTGGTACGGGGCTCCTGATGAACCAGCCCTCTTCTCCATACTCTCATCTTCACTCTTCGGAGTTCTCTTCTGTGTTTCCTGAACTTGAGATAATCCACGGACTAACCACTTCCTTCTTTACTCTGGCACCCCAAGGGACCTAATGCTGATTCTTGCTAGTCATTATGGATGTCTGCCAGATGGGAATTGGTAGATATATGGCCTTCCATTCGTGGTAGTTTGGTGTGAAAGTCCATGGGCCTCCCTGGAAAGGCTCTAGAGAAACTGGTTTTCACCCGAGGAAGGGTTCTAACCAGAGCACGGAGGAGGAGCCAATTCGAACTTCATTTCCATCCCCGCTGGGCAGAGATGGAGCCCGAGGTGCAAGCAGCTGGCCTGCGGACAGGCACAAGACCACGCTGGGGCAGCAAGGGTTGGGCTCTCTTGGGCTCTGGGGCTTTTGAGCAGCATAGTTGCTCAGCTCTCCTTTCCTTCTGAGATGCTCCTCCCCTTACCGTGTCTGGGCCAGGAGAGTGTTGAACGAAGATGCAGCGTGTAAGGTTGGACTCGGTGCGCTACCCAAAGCCACCTGTGTGTCCCTTGGCATCGGGACTTGGATGCTCAGACAATCTGGTTGGGCCTCTCTCCTCTCTTGAAAATTGCCCACCAGAACCTTCAAGGGGAGGCAGTGGTGGTTGTGGGGGTGGGGCTGGAGAGGCAGCTTTTGGGTCTTGCCTCCCTACTCAGGCTGCTCAATTACTTTCTCAGCGGCTGGGAAAAGAAAAACATCTCTGGAGTTTTATTTGCAGAAGCCTCACCCACCCCTAGCTTCTTGAGCTTTTTAACTGGCTAAAAACGATGGCCAGTAGGTCGTCCCAAGGGTTAAATCTCTCTTCTGGGCGTGTGTTTCATTTTAGAGCACAACTCATTTCCTCCCTGCATCAATTTCCAGTTGTCCTCACTTGGGGTTTTTTACCAACTTGGCATGGGATGTCTCTTGCCTTTTATTTTTAGAACTTAGAGTAAGGATTAACAATGTAATATTATGAATCCTCTATATTGAATTAGGTAGAATGCACCATAGAGAAAAAGCCTTCAAAGCTTAGCTTTTTGGCATGTAAACAGTAAAATGACTTTGTAGAATTTTAATCTAGGGTATATATGTTATTCTCCCTCAATTCCCCTGGCCAGTTATTTTGAGAATTTAGAAGTAGCTTTGGAGAGTAAATGTGACTCTAGGATTTTCAGTGGCTTAGAAAAACAATATTCCTTTTATGTCTTATATGTAAGGGTATTTATAGCTTGGGTATATATTATGAGGAGCTGCTAATTGTCTAGGTTTTTAGTCTGTAGTTAAAAAAAAATCAATTTAGAGCTCTGTGTGTTTTCCTTCGTGTTTGTGTGTTTTCCTTCATGAAGGCCTAAACCAGCTGCGTGCTGGTTTAATGCGGTAAAACCCAGATGCCTGGCCCATCTTAAAAAGCCAGTCCTGCTTGTGATCTCCTGGACTAGTACTGCTGTCCAGTAATGCCTTCAGTGATGATAAAAATGTTGTCTCTCTGGTCACTAGCCGCATGAGCACCTGAAATGTAGCTAGTGCCGCAGAGGAACTGGCTTTCATTTTAGTTCATTAAACAGCCTCACCGGGTTAGGGGTTCCGTGTATGGATCGCACAGCGGACCTGGGCTTTCTTACCTGAACAGCCTGTGACTCGGGCAGCAGTTGGCTTTCTGAGAAGCTAGAGCTTGGATCAGATGGGGGCGACCCCGAATCAGAGGGACACGTGTCACGGCCCCTCCCTAAGCCCCAGAGGCAATGTCTGTGTTGCACCTAAGCCCTCGCAGAGAGGTCATGTTCTCACCTTTGGTCTTAGAGTTAAAGCCATTAATGCTGAAGGCCTTTCCTGAGGCTCCGTGCTGCCTTGAGGGCAAACTCTCAGGTCCTCAGTGCCCGTCAGTGGCTGCTCCCTGCTCACACCCTAATGCATCCCCAACCTCATTACCCCCCAACTTCCTATCACAGGGAAAGTCTTGTGTTCCAAGAACAGGTGGTGTGCTTTCTCCGCTCTTGACCTTTGCAAATCCTGTGCCCTCTGCCTGCAATGCCCTTTCCCTCCCATTCACCTGCCTCTCTCCAGCATGTTCCATGGATCTCCGTTTAGATGTCTATTCCTACCGCGCCTCCTCTAGGGAAGGCTTTCTCGGTCTCTCCTAGGATGGATGGGTGCCACTGCTGGTAGACATCTTGGGTGCCCCTGCCTGTAGACATCCTGGGTGGGTCCTCATTATAGCCTCTACCACACCTGATTAAGATTGCTTATTTCCCTGCATGTCTCTACACTTATGCTAGAGCTTCTCAAAGGGGGGGGTCCCTGGACCAGCAGTCCTAGCATCATCTGGGAGCTTCCTAGAAATGTAGACTCTCAGGCCTTAGCTAAGACCTCCTGAATCAGAAATTCTGGGACTGGGCCTACTAATTTGCATTTAACAGCCCTCCAGAATAGTCTGCTGCCAGGTTGGATTAGAGAACTGCTGAGCTAAACCTAAGCCCCGTGCAGGTAGTGATCTGTGACTTTCTATTTGTCGCTGTATCCCTAGCGCACTGCCTGACTCAAAGTAGTTGATCCTCGAGAAATACCTCCAGAAATAGTCTGTGATTCTTTGAGCAACTTGTCCACTTCAGAAATTTTTAGCTGAAATCCATTTAAATATCTCTACTCTCTAAAGGAGATAAAGAACAACTTAGTACTTTTTTAAAAATTAGGGTAAAATTAAAACAAAATAACAAAACGTACCATTTGAACCCTTTCTTCCCATTTTAACCATTTTTAAATGTAGCTTGCAGTGGCATTAGCTAATTTTTATCATTCAACCATTACCCCTTTCTGTCTCAAGTGCTTCATCGTCCCAAACTGAAACTCTGTATGCCTTAAATACCAACTCCCTGTTGCCCAGTATGCCCCGTCTCTGGTAACACTATTCAACTTTCTGTCTTTACGCATTTGATTGACTCTCGATACCTTGTATGAGTGGAATCACGGTGTATGTGTCCTCTGGTGGCTGGCTTATTTTTACTTGGCATAATATGCTCAGGGATCATCCATATACCACACTTTGTTCATCTACTCGCCTGCCGATGGACATTTGGGTGGTTTCTACCTTTTAGCTACTATGATCAATGCTACTGTGGACATGGGTGTACAAATATCTACTCAGATTCCCTGCTTCAGTTCTTTTGGGTCTATACCCAGAAGTGAAATTACTAGAGTATATGATAAATTCTGTGTTTGGTTTTTTTATTTATTCACTTACTAAAAATTAAAAAAAAAATACTTATTTGAGGGAGGGCAAGCGAGCATGCAACTGGAGGGGAGGAGCAAAGGGAGAGGGACAGGTAGACTCCACACTGAGCATGGAGCTGGAACCCTATAACCCTGAGATCATGACCTGAGCTGAAATCAAGGAGTCTGCCGCTTAACCGACTGAGCCACCCAGGAGCTCCTATGTTTTGTTTTTGAGTAAAAAAAATTTTTTTATTTATTTGGGGGAAGAGAGAGAGCGAGAGAGACGCGAGAGAGTGCGTGTTGATGCTTGCATGGGGTGGGGAAGGGCAGAGGGGGAAGCATGCGGGGCTGGATCCCAGGATTCCAGGATTATGACCGGACCCGAAGGCAGTCACCCAGGGCCTACCCCCGCCCCCCCACCCCCATGTTTGATTTTTAAAAAGAGGTGTCAGCCGTACTGTTTTCCACAGTGGCTGCATCACTTTATATTCCCACCATCAGTGGACGAGGTTTCCAGTTTTTCCACCTCCTTATGTACAGTTGTTATTTTCTGTCTTTTGACAAGCAAGCACTTAAAAGAGAAAAGCTAACTTGAGGATGCCAGACAAAGAGCTCTGAACTTTCTTAAATGTATTTCTTTGATGAATTAAAACCTACACACTGAGGACCTATTGTACAATAAATTTTTGTATTAAAAGAAAAGCAATAGAATTTATTCCAGATGGCCCATGAAAAGGTTTTTGGAATTAAAAAAAAAAAAAAGACATATGGAAATTTAAATGGTGGAATGTTACTAGTTCCTGATGCAGTTGTGGAAACAGAACTCCATCTTTAGAGAGTGGTTTTTTAACAACCATTCTATCCTTGGCATATGTCTCTAAGGAAATGACTGAATGACTTACAAAAGTGTATGTTCAAGAAGCTTCATTTCCCCTAAGATTCTCATTGTTTTTGCCCCCAAATTCCATAGAATTTCAAGTACCATATCTTTGGATCAAGGGAAGTAATTTCTATCAACACCTGGTTGTCATTTCTCTTAGAGTTCTTAAGAAAAGTACTTTAAGGCTCTAAAGTCATTGTGATTGATCATATCTGGGAAGCACATTACATACCAGGAAATACCCTTGGTTTTGGTTGTTTAAGTAACAGAGATACATCCTGTTGAAAAAGATAACCTAAGTGCTAAAAGGGAAAAGTGAAAAGGCAAAAAAGTGGATTTCTGTGTTTATGGTATATCTCTGGCCATTAGACAGATATTCTTTGTAAATGTCACTGATTTGTCTTGACCTCGGGATCAGTGCATATTAGCTGACTTCCCTCTCTCCTACTGCCTTTTATTTGTGCCCTGCCCGAGAGCAAGTTCTACTCAAGGCGGTATTTAAACTAGGACACATATTGGCATTGTGTATGTGTCAAGCTCTGTGGAATGTACAACACGGGGACTGAACCTTCAAGTAAACTAGAGACTTTAGTTAATAGTTAATAATAATGTATCAATAGTGGCTCATCAATTGTAACAAATATATTCTACTAAAGCAAGATGTTAATCTCAGCAACAAGACAAAGACAAGACAAAGAGCTAGAGAATAGATGGGAATTCTCTGTACATTGCTCAGTTTTTCTGTAAAGCTAAAATTATTTTTAACAACGTCTCATTAGGAAAAACATGTTTTAAATCTGAGGAAGTTAGGAAATTTAGTGCCAGAAGGGATCTGAGACATTTTCTAGAAGAGCCTTAGGACAGCCTACCTCTATTCCCCAGTCCAGTTTCAGGTCTGGGTTAGCAATCTGTTATTTTTGAAAGCATTCCGTGGGATTCTTATGTGGGGTCCTGCTTCAGAAGGCGTGATCTGGCCAAGAACCTTTGCTTACAGATGAGAATGTGAACCCAGGTGGGGACACAGCCTGCCTAAGGCCACACAGCTAGTGTCAGCGGTGCTAGACTAGAGTGCAAGACTCTCTCCACTCCCTGGACTGTCTCAAGGACCTTGAGAAAGGCCGTTCATGCTCACCTGACAGTTGTCTGAAGCATGGGTGGACCGTAGCTCTGGTCTTTTTTTTTTTTTAAGGGGTGTGTGTGTGTGTGTGTGTGTGTGTGTGTGTGTGTGTGTGTAATGATTCAGCAGGCCCCTTAGCTGGACCAGTCGTCTCATTTTCTCTTGTTTTGAGAAAAGCTTTTCCAGCAAGCTGCCCATCTGGGGAGGTGAATATATTTTTTATGACTTTTTCCACTTTCAGTAATAAAAATTCCCGGTCATTACGGATTCTAGAACATTTATTCCAGTTACATATACTAATCCTTTTAAATGCTTTCGACAGAGGCAATTTCTTAATTATAGAAGAGCAAGTAAATTAGAAGCCACTAACCTACAGATTTTGGGAGTGTGAATATCTATTTCTGTTAGGTATGTATCTTTTAAGAAACAACTTTTGGGCTTTAAAAGTTTGCTTTTACAATACAGTGGTGAACAAAGGGGAGGA